>JAKTWT010000218.1:0-23077 GCA_030582155.1 Hansenula lynferdii | reverse complement strand
AGAAATTAGAAGAAAATCCAAAATTCGTTAAATCTGGTGATGCTGCTATCGTCAAGATGGTTCCATCTAAACCATTATCAGTTGAACCATTCACTGAATACCCACCATTAGGTCGTTTCGCCGTGAGAGATATGAGACAAACTGTTGCTGTTGGTGTTATCAAATCTGTCGAAAAATCCGACAAATCTGGTAAAGTTACCAAAGCTGCTCAAAAAGCTGCCAAGAAATAAGCTGACTGATTGAATATCGATTTGTTCGTCATGGGGTTGTATGGAATTTATAGTTAACTTGTTAATGTACAGTTTCCATTATTAAATTTTAAGTGTAGTTTTGCTTATCGTGATCGTGATACACAAACTAGATAGGTGGCCAAATAAGTTTTGGTAGGACCACATCCCTGATCATCGCGAATTTTGTTTAGGTGCGTCGTGTGTGGTTTTTCCTGTATTCGCATTCACAAGAAACCAACCACAAATTTTAAAATGTAGTAAACTTTGAGAGAGCCCAACGCTGATTTTTGTGATCCTTGGACTTAAATATTTCGCAAGTGGCTGCATATCATAGGGCTAATCTTGAACGTCTTTTGTTGTTCAAATATTGTCTTCGCTCGTTGATATTTGTTTGTCACTAAAGCAAGGATACATTTGCTGCTATCTATAGATATCAATATCATCAAAAATACATCAACAGATCATGTCATCTAAAAGAAAGACACTTTTGAAAGTCATCATTTTGGGTGATTCCGGTGTTGGTAAAACATCATTGATGCAACAGTTTGTTAATGGCAAATTCTCTAATCAATATAAAGCCACCATTGGCGCTGACTTCTTAACTAAAGAGTTATCTATAGATGATAAATCAGTTACAATGCAACTATGGGATACCGCTGGCCAAGAACGTTTTCAATCATTAGGTGTTGCATTCTATAGAGGGGCTGATTGCTGTGTATTAGTTTATGATGTTACAAATCAAAAATCATTCGAAAATATATCACTTTGGAAAGATGAATTTTTAATTCAAGCCAATGTTAAGAATCCAGAAAACTTCCCATTTGTCATCATTGGGAACAAAGTGGATGTTGATGATAGTAAAAAGGTGATAAACAATAAAAAAGCTCAACAATTTGCAAACAATCTAGGTAATTTACCATTATTCCAAACAAGTGCTAAAGAAGCTGTCAATATCGATCAAGCTTTTGATGTCATAGCCCGAAACGCTCTACAACAAGAAGAAAACGATGAGTTCAATGATGAGTTCAACGATGCTATCAACATCCAGCTAGACGGTGAAAACAACAGCTGTGCCTGTTGATTGAGACAGCCAATAATTAAGCTACTGCGTTTGTTGTTGTTTTTTCTTCTTGAACCCATTTTCCGATTTGATGTTTTGTTATTCAACCTGCACATCATCTGCTCCCCTTTATATACTTTGTGTTTAATGTACCGTTTATGTCACCTCAACACCTAGAGTCATCTTGTAGTCACTCATCGACCGCTTTAGTATGGAGTAGCCCGTTCACGTGTGTCGTTCGCGAACGTATTTTTGCGCACAAGCTGTTATTTTTCAAGGGCTTGCAAAACTTTCAAATCAACAAAAGGTGGAAAGTGAAGATAACCGAGTTATTATCGCAAAATAGCCTAAAGAAATCGCCGATTATTGACTATACTTGTTCGTTTCAGCTGTATTTCGACATTCGGTCTCTTCTGTTCTGCATTTGTGAGTTCATTAATTGATTTCCAGTGCCCTATTATCCCAGAAATTAAATCTCGAATTTATTTCATCCAAACAAAAGATAACACTCACATTCTGAAGATTTGAATTCACAACCATTTGTTTCACGCTTGTTGTCTGACCATATATATATACCAATATCAGGGTATCAAATACTAATCAGCTGAGCTTTGCTGCGGTACAATAGTATTGCTCAAAATTAAAAGTTGCCCTCAGGAATCAAATATATTCAATATATTGTTTTCACTAACAAACACGTTCCTGTCCATCGAGCTATAACGCCAAATTAATTTGGAGGTACCATAAGATTCACTTTCATGACCAAGTATGATATTACCACTTGCCATTGAAACCAAGCAACTATTACAACCGATAATATTTCAATAAGCGTTGAGCTATACTTCCCCCAGAAACAAAACATCCAAAAAAAAACAGTTCATTTTAAATACAACAACTCACGGAATACAATACACCCCTCAATCCATCATTATTTGATTCGAATTTTAAACTCAACTTACTTTGCAACACTTGGGAAAATATGGAAAGTCCAAAGATCAGAACTCTTCCAAGGAATTTTGTTCATTGTCCTAGGGATGATTTAATAATTTTAGTTGCGAGAATGCTCAATTCATTAATATCAATCAATGATAATTTCAATGACACACATCTATCACCATCAGATCTAACAAGATTTCATTCAAGAACACCGCCTGGAATTTCAGTTTACAGTTATCTTGCAAGATTGGCTCGCTACTCCTCATTAGAAAATGCAGTTTTACTGGCTGCTGTATACTATATTGACCTATTATCAACTGTCTATAATTCTTTCACACTGAATTCATTGACAGTTCATAGATTTTTGTTGACCGCTACTACTGTGGGGTCTAAAGGTTTATGTGATTCATTCTGTACCAATAGCCACTATGCCAAAGTTGGTGGTATTCATGCAAATGAATTAGACATCTTAGAGAGAGAATTTTTAGTTAAAGTCAACTATAGAATACTGCCCAGAGATTTCAACATTGAAAGATGTGCCAATGAGAGTAGAATTGTGAGTGCATCTGAAAGAAAGAAATCAATAGATCAACTTGAAGGTGGATTAAAATTGGAACAAGAGCAGCAGCATCAACAACAAAAATCACAGAGAGATATGGATGGCGGGTCAGCTAGTGATGCTAATATCAAAGATAACACAACGCTAGATAAGAATGCTGGGTACAATGTATTGGATCTGTATTATCAGAAAATGATTGCTCTTGTTGGTAAAGAGGTGAAAATTGACGATAAGCAATTATCGGAACAATTCATTTTCACTCTAAATCAAGAGGATGTTACAGAGGATCAAAAGAAATACGAAGACAGAAACTTGATAAAGACTGAGCCTGATACCTTACCAGATGATATTTATAGGGTAATGATTCAAAACCTGAAAACAGCATACATAGAACACATGAACAAGTTGAAAAAGAAACAGCTGCCTTTTATCCAACAAATCAAAAATATTGGTGAAAATAATGCCATGCCAAATATTCCAAAATCCCCATTGAAAAGGAGTATTGATGAAACAATTTATACCGTGCCCAGAGGTAAAAGAACAAGTTCATTCATGCCTACAAATAACAAGCCCAATACCCTAAAAGAAGATAATGACGATAATCCATCACCTACCCAATAATTAATAATTTGCATCACTCATACATACAAAGTAGAATACATGAATTTTGATATAAAGTAATAAAATATTGAGGATGTAGAGTTGGAGAATATGACAGTTCTACGGTTTATCATTTATGCATTGCCGGCTATTGAAGGTTATTTAAGTTTATCACACGGCTGACGTAATCTCGGCAAACAAAGGTTTTAGAAGGTCAAATTTTAAGATAAACGTTAATAACCGAACTTCTGGAATTTTTGACACCTTTTCAAAGCATTAGACTTGATTTAACGATGCATATCAGATATTTGAACCCTTCTTTCTTCTATTATCGACTATTTGATCAATCAATGTTGTTGTTACTTTGCTATTCGATACCTCACATTGGACGATGACTAATTTTGAAATTCAAGCATGAGAAGTTCGACGTCGACGACTCGGAAAAATTTTTTCAGTCTCAATTCTCAGCCATTTTTGCGGGAGAGTGATTTCTTGGACAGACTGGGAGTATACGGCATGAACGTGAGAAACGAGCCATAACTTGGGCTGATATGTGATAAAAGTACCAGGTAATCACCCCATTCTATAGAGAGTTTCCATTAGACTCACAGAGTATGTTTTGGGGCTCCAATTGGCCTAGTTTTACTGATTTTAAGTCGGTTAGAAAATTAGTATCTGCCATTTTCTTCTTGTGCCAATAATGGTTTAACCGCGAGCGATGGCCCACGAGAGCTAAGATTTTCCAAGTATCTCGAGTGAAGTACAAAAAGCTATATTACTCATTTGAATATTATTTTTGATCATCTACTCTATATAAACTTGGTGAAATTTCTTATTTGAAATTAAGTTAGCTTAGCTTTGACAATAGATATTCTTATATCAATCCATCAATCTACACATTCATAATATAACTTACAATGTCTGACGTGAGTACTAATATTGCCCGCTGGCCTTTTGATGTGATTTGATTAGAATGGGGAGAGTTCCTCAACGAGCAAAAAGTCCTTAAGTCCAGAATGGTGAAACCTCATCATAAGGTTTACTCAGAAAAAAGTACTAACTTGTTTTTTCCAGTTACAAAGAAGTACCACTACTCCAAACCCAGAAGAACTGGAAGATATTAATATTCTTGGATACGATCCATTAATGTCTCCAGCTTTATTACAATCTGAAGTCACAGCCTCTAAATTTGCCTTGCAAACTGCTGTAAAAGGTAGAATAGAAGGTGCCAGAATCATCCAACAAAAAGATGATCGTCTTTTAGTTGTTGTTGGTCCTTGTTCTATTCATGATTCACAAGCTGCTTTAGATTATGCTCAAAGATTAAAGAAATTATCTGAGGAATTAATTGGTGAATTGGTTATTGTTATGAGAGCTTATTTGGAAAAACCAAGAACCACTGTTGGTTGGAAAGGTTTGATTAATGATCCAGAATTGGATTCTACTTACAACATAAATAAAGGTTTGAAAGTTTCAAGACAATTATTCTGTGACTTGACAAACCAAGGTATCCCAATTGCTTCGGAAATGTTGGATACCATTTCTCCTCAATTTTTGGCTGATTTGATTTCATTTGGTGCTATTGGTGCCAGAACTACTGAATCTCAACTTCACAGAGAATTGGCTTCAGGATTATCATTCCCAATTGGGTTCAAAAACGGTACTGATGGTACTTTAGATGTCGCCTTGGATGCTGTTGAGGCCGCTGCTGCTTCCCATCATTTCATGGGTGTTACCAAGCATGGTATTGCCGCTATCACCACCACCAGAGGTAACGAAAACTGTTTTGTTATTTTGAGAGGTGGTAAAAAGGGTACCAACTATGATGAAAAATCAGTCCAAGAAGCCAGAGCTAGATTACCTGAAAAGGGTGTCTTGATGGTTGATTGTTCTCATGGTAACTCTAACAAGGACTACAGAAATCAACCAAAAGTTTCTAGTGAAGTTGCTAGACAAGTTGCTAATGGTGAAGACAAATTGATTGGTGTCATGATTGAATCCCACATCAATGAAGGTAAACAATCCATTCCAAAAGAAGGTAAGGCTGGTTTGAAATACGGTGTTTCCGTTACTGATGGTTGTGTCGGTTGGGAAACAACTGACAGCATGTTGAGAGAATTAGCTGAAGCTGTCAAGAGCAGAAGAGCTTTGAAAAAATAAATTGAAAACATATGAATGCGATGTGTTATAGTTGATGCTTTGTGCTTTGTATGATTTCTGACATGCTTTATCTTTTTGTTTATTTTGTTCTGTATAAAGATTTTTCAGATATCTCGAATTGTAGCAGCTGGAGCCTGAGTATTTTCAATTTTGTCCAAATTCGCGGCTCTGACTCAGATACGAAAATTATCAATACTTCAATTTTATTCTAGCATCAACAATTATTTAGACCATCTTTTAAAAGCTTTTCGAATTGCTTCAGCTGAATCAGACACATCTCGCTATCTATTTTTGAGCTAAGCGTCCTTTGCAAAATGTCGAAAATCGTCCATATAATAGATGTGGAAAGTGGTAACTTACGCTCATTACAAAACGCTATTGAATATCTAGGTTATGAAACCAAACTTATAAAAGACAGCACAGATCCAGAATTGGCCAGTGCGGATAGACTTTTGCTGCCTGGTGTTGGTAACTATGGTCATTTCGTGAGACAATTGAACTCCAAGGGGTTTGTGAAACCAATCAAAGAGTACATTGCACAGGGAAGACCAATCATGGGTATATGTATTGGGTTACAGACTCTATTCCAAGGGTCAGAAGAAAGCCCTGAAGATCTAGGATTGGGATACATTGACTTTAAACTAAAAAAGTTTGATGCTTCAACTAAAGCTGTTCCTGAAATTGGCTGGAATTCTATATCCTCAGTTGGTGATAAAATGCTCTATGATATCGATCCAAATAATCGTTACTACTTTGTTCATTCATATGCTGCGATTTTAAATGAACAATTGAAAAAAGACCTGGCTGATGATGGCTGGGAAATAGCCGTAACGAAATATGGTGATGAAGAATTCGTTGCAGCTGTTGCTAGAAAAAATGTCTTTGCTACACAATTCCATCCAGAAAAATCAGGTATTGCTGGTTTGAAGATTTTAAAGGCATTTTTGGAACAAAACTCACACTCACCATTACCAAAGGTCACAGCTCCAAATGATTATTCAAACAATGGGTTAAGTAGAAGAGTCATTGCATGTTTAGATGTTAGAACAAATGATCAAGGTGATTTGGTCGTTACCAAAGGTGATCAATATGATGTTCGTGAAAAGGAATCACAAGGTGGTGATGTCAAAAACTTGGGTAAGCCAGTAGCTCTTGCTGAAAAATATTATAAGCAAGGTGCTGATGAAGTCACATTTTTGAACATTACATCTTTCAGAAACTCACCTGTTGCAGATCAACCAATGTTAGAAGTGTTGAAACTAGCTGCAAAGACGATTTTTGTTCCATTGACAGTTGGTGGTGGTATCAAAGATGTTGTTGATCCAGATGGAACCAAAGTTTCAGCTTTGCAAGTTGCTGGTCTATACTTCAGATCAGGTGCTGATAAGGTCTCAATCGGTACAGACGCTGTTGTTGCCGCTCAAAAATATTATGCTAATGGATCTCGTGGTGATGGTACCACACCGATCGAAACAATTTCAAAAGCCTATGGTGTTCAAGCCGTTGTTATATCGGTTGATCCAAAGAGACAATACGTCAGCTCACCTTCCGATACCAAAAATAAAACATTTAAAACTGCATTTCCTGGTCCAAACGGTGAAAAATACGTTTGGTATCCAACAACAATTAAAGGTGGTCGTGAAACTACCGATTTAGGTGCTTATGAATTAGTACAAGCATGTGAAGCTTTAGGTGCAGGTGAAGTGCTACTAAACTGTATTGATAAGGATGGTTCCAACTCGGGGTTTGATTTAGAATTAATTGATCATATTAAAGGAGCAGTTTCAATACCTGTAATTGCTTCAAGTGGTGCTGGTGATCCAACACATTTCTCAGAGGTGTTCACCAAAACAAAAACAGATGCCGCTTTAGGTGCTGGTATGTTCCATAGAGATGAGTACACCGTTAAACAAGTTAAAGTTCATCTAAGAGAATCTGGTTTACAAGCTAGACTAGACGAAGAAACCTTGTGAGTTGCTTCAAACACATATGTATTACTGAAAAAGTCACAAATATATATAGATAGAACTTAAATCCTTAGGGCTACGTATGTTGGTAAAATAAAATAATCATCACATTTCAAACTTTTATACAATACATCTATACATTGAACAAAACAACAACATCATTCCCCTTTCCCTTCATGTTTTTTTTTCCTTCTACGCTTATTCAGTGTCTTCGTATTTATCTTCTCTCTTTTCAGCATCTTCGTCAGACAACTTCACACCACCACTGACTGAAAATTGACCCCCAGCACCAACAAGTAATATATCGTGATCTTGTGTAGCTGTGTTTTTAATTCTTGTTGGAATTTCAACATCATCACCTGGTGGGCCAAGACCAAGCGCGTAAGTTTCACCAAACCCCCAAGAGAACACAACACCATCTTCCGTAATCGCTAAAGAATGATGTGATCCAACTGCAACTGTTCTAATTTTTGGAATACTTGGGATCTTGGTTGGAACTGGAACAGATCTAGCATTTCCATGAACATCTTTAAATGTGCTTTCTGGTAGATCCTTTTTGGCTATCCCAATTTCGAACATATCAATCCTACCAAAGGCATAAACTGATCCATCTTCAGATAAGGCCAATGAATGATGCTCACCGGCTGATATTTCAACAATCTTTTTGTCTGCTAAATCTGGAACCTCAGTTGGTGTACTGATAACTGAACCATCTTCTAGATCATCTGACACACCACATTGACCGTATTGGTTCAAACCCCAGGTTAAAACTTTACCGTCTTTTGTTATAGCAAAACAATGGAATTCACCAGAAGCAATATAAACAACATCAGCAAGACCGAATTCTCTTGGTTCTAAAGTTCTTAATCTGTTACGTTCCATAATCTTTCTACCCAATTGGAATTGTTGACCGTTACCCCATGCGTAGACGACACCTTTAACGTCCAGGCCCAATATATGGTCTTTACCTGCAGCTAGTTGTGTAATTTCCTTAAACTCATCTATCTTCAATGGGGTAGACTGTTTTGTTATATCATGTTTGAAACCCAAGATACCTTCATTACATCTGAAAAGACCCCACGCATAGACATCACCGTTATCGAATAGCACAGCTGACAAGTTGTCAGTAGCTGCTAATTGAACAATTTTTAGATCTTTTGGTAAACCCTCTACCAAGTTTGGTGTAGATTCTGCTTCGTTTAGATCACCATCTTCATCATCCTCACTATCGGCAGCATCCTTCAATTGAACTTTGACTTTGGAGGTATCTCTACCTAAAACACCACTATCGTTACTACCCCATGACCAAACTTGATTCTTGTCATCTAGAGCAAGTGTATGCATACCACCAACGGCAAAATCAACAATGTTCTTTTCTTTCAAATATGGATTTAATCTTGGTCTTTTAACTTCTTTTGTCTTGGCTTCTGGACCTAAACCAAGTTCACACATTGAACCGGTACCAAAGACAAAGATGTCTAATTTTGTAGTTTTGGCCTTTGGGATCTCATTGATCTTTGGTAAGTTTTTAAATGAGTTGAAAGATCTTCCGGTGTGTTTGACCCTTTTGGTAGCTCTGCCATTTTCTGGTTCTAATGAACGTTTTCTATCGAGTCTGGCCATTTTGATGCTTTGTTTTACAATAAAGTGAAAGCAATGGATCGAATTACTTTGAAAGCAGATGAGTTGATGACATAAATTTTTGTTTACAATTCACAGAGGCAAAAACTCAAAAAATCCTCGAGATCAGGTGGGAGCCCAAAACAGAAATCCGGTAATGCAGAAGTCATGTGACCTGAGATATAACCCTCGGAAATTAAATATCATAGAATATTGTTGATTCAAAGACGTAGCTTCATCAAAAGATATTATTTCTCTCTTAATCCCATGATATATGATGGAAAGTTTACCTTAGTGACTAATCTGCTACAAATTAACTCCCAAAATGGCCGTAACTTGACTAATGTAATACTTTCGGTATGCGCAACATCTGGCACCGTACAATATATACGGTACATTATCGTAGTTCAGATAGTTTCTAGAGGCTTTAAAACTCGAAGATGACCAGCATATTTGGTTAAATGGTTGATTTAGTGGTTCTTTGGTCTTGGCTCTTTAATATTGTGATTTTTGTCAATGCAGGTCAATTAATTTCTGGAGATATCACTTTTTTGTATGGTGCTGTCTTTACCGATGAGATTGTTATAAAAAATTTTAAATACCTAGGACATATAAGCATTGATCTATGCAAAGCAATATAGATCACATTACTGATAGTTCTTAGGGCTCAAAAACTATTCCATTATGGGCAAAGCTGCTAACACTAGACAGAAGCAACGTCATGATCCACTATACAAGGATCTTACTACTCAAGGTGGTAATTTAAGAACTAAGGCCAGAGGTGCCAAAAAGACTGGCAATGAAGATGAAGGTGAAGATTTCGTCGATAGTACCAGTTCCAGAAAGATTTTACAATTAGCCAGAGAGCAGCAAGATGAAGTGGAGAGCGAAGAAAAAAAGGCAAACAAAGACCACAGCAGCTTCTCTTTTGGGTCAAGAATCGTACAAGAAGAAGAAGAAGAGGACGATGAAGAAGATTTTGGAAACGTTTCAGACTTTGGTTCTGAAGGTGATTTCGATGAAGAAGAAGTAGAAGAAATTGATGCGGAGGATGCAGCAATGTTTGAAGAGTACCTTAGACAATCACAACCATCCAAAAACTTTGGTGAAGATGGATCATATAACTTGGCCGATAAGATCATGGCATCTATCAGAGAAAAGGAACAAGAACAAAAACAAAAGGAAGAAGAAGTCGAAAGACCAAGAGATGCGGTTTTATTGCCACCAAAAGTCATTGCTGCATACACCCAGATTGGACAAGTCTTATCCACTTGGACTCATGGTAAATTACCAAAACTTTTCAAAGTTATCCCATCATTAAACAATTGGCAAGATGTCTTATATGTTACACAACCAGAAAATTGGACACCTCATGTCATATACGAAGCAACAAAATTATTTGTATCCAACTTGCAATCAAAACAAGCCGAGAAATTTATTGAAACTGTGTTATTAGATAGATTTAGAACTGACATTGAAACTAATGAAGACCATTCATTAAATTATCACGTTTACCGTGCTTTGAAAAAATCTTTATATAAACCAGGTGCCTTCTTTAAAGGTTTCCTTTTCCCATTAGTTCAAAGTGGTGTTACTGTCAGAGAAGCCACCATTGCAGGTTCAGTTTTGTCAAAAATTTCAATCCCATCATCACATTCATCCGCTGCCCTATGTTACTTGGTAAGTCTCGACTTCTCTCCAGCAAACATAGTTTTCATCAGAATTTTGATAGAGAAAAAATATGCATTACCATATAGAGTTATTGATGATCTTGTGTTTTATTTCATGAGATTCAGAGTTGTCAATGATAACAGTATGCTTGATGAGGATGAAGAGAAGAAGACTAAGAAACAAGCACCACCATTACCAGTGGTATGGCATAAGGCATTTTTGGCGTTTGCCCAAACTTATAAAAACGATATCACAGAAGATCAAAGAGATTTCTTGTTAGAAACAACCCGTCAAAGAGCACATAGAGATATAAGTCCAGAAATTAGAAGAGAATTGATGGCTGGTGTTGCTCGTGAAGAGGAAGAAGTTAAAGAACAAGATATGGCTGATGCTTTTTAATTAGCAAATTCCATTTGTATAATAGATAACTGAGTTGCATTAATATATTAGATAATTAGGTACATATTGTGTCGTATAAAGTCAACGTCTTATTAACATGATTCATATCTAACATGAATGAAAAGTGTTGAGAATATGTATTCTTCTCCTCGTAAATCATAAAGTGGGATTTGTCTGTATCCTTGACTCAAGTTATCCAACTTGCAGCAATACACAGCAAAAGGTATATCGCCAGTCTTCACTAGTAGTCGAATGAAATTCAATCCATTGAGATCCTTGATTTTACCTTCAAATCTAGTATTCCATATTGGATTAAATCCATTGGATGTAATTGTTTTTGTTGGAAAACTTCCAGTAGATGACGTGAAATTTACCTTTGTATCGAGATCTAAAACTTCCATTGGAGAAATAAGTGTAGGCTCGACCATTTCAAAAACAACATATGGATCTAAACTTTCTTCCTGTTTAAGTTCTTCGGGTCTAGGTAATAATTGTCCCGATAAAACCTCAATTGAAAATTTAATGAAAGACTCTGTATGTTTTATTAATTTGAACTTTTGGTTTTGGTGTGTGTTTCTCATTTGGGGTGGTTTGAGAATATATCCAGTTTTGGCACCGACATTAAACATTGACTCGTTTAGTTGCTGGCCAATATCGTAGGTTTGCCAATTTGTGGCCACCATTTGAGCACCTAAGTTCCAAAATTTTAAAGGGGCAAAGTTTGTCGAGTTGTACCTCATTGCGGATGGATACACTCTCATGAAATATTTTCTGTTATGTTTCTCAATTAAATATTTTTTATCATCATCTTTTATCATGCTATTTACAGTGTTTTCACTGAATGAGAAAATATGGTTGATTGTTTTTGATTCAGGTAATGAAAAATTTGTAAATTTCAATCCTAGAGCATAGATACCCAACGCACTCAACTCAGGTATCACCTTGTAATGCTTTTTTTTCTTCTTTGAAACTTTCGAGTTTTTCTTATCCAATTCTTCTCCGCTGGCGGTTTCATCCACTGCTGTTGAACTTGAAGTGAAGGACCCACTAGAGCTTCCATTACTAAGACTATCATCATTTATCGAGCGTTTAACCTTTATCAATACTTTATGTTTAAGTTCGACTGGGCTTGGAAGGCTCAAAGTATTGGTCATCAACGGTTTTATCACCAAAGTTTCATCAAACTTTCCTAAAAGTAGTTCAACAACTTTTTTCTGGTTTTCAGGACTGCAATGTATTTCTAGCGATAAGAAAAGTGGGAATGGTGTAACAATGAATGCATACTTCCTAATGGTATCGAAAACATCACTCAATCCGACTGATGAAGTAAACGTATGACCATGCGAAACAACTGGTCCTTTGTCTCCGTCCCATATATCAACTTCAATGGATCTGCAACCTCGCTGTAAGGCTTTTGTGTATCCTTCTATAGATGAAGAACCAGCAACTTGACGACCTAGAAGATACGTGTTATGAGACGATGAAATGAAATATTCGTTGAGTGGTTTGGTGTAATCTTCCTCAGTCTGCTTTGTAGGAGAGAGATAGGACGATGTTAGATAATTGGTGAACCCATCTATTTTCAGTTTACCATTAGCATCCGCAAACTTAAGGAACAATTTCTCAATGTAATCGGGACTCTCATCTTGACGTTGTACATCTTTCACAAACGTTTTGAACATCACTAACGTCATATTCTCTTGATTATCTGTGATATTACAAAATATGGTCAGAATTTCAGGTCTCGTTTTCAAGCATTTCACAAATTTTTGAAATTCTTGAAAATTTAAGGCACCCTTGCAATCCAAATCATTATGTTCAAAGATTCGATACAGATATTCTTCATCGCAATTAATATGAAGCCTTTTTGTGAGTTTTAGTACATCCTGAAATGACAAAAAATGTTTCTCCTCGGTGTCTTTGGATACATAATTTTTCCAATGAATATTAGCAAAATTTTCGCCCGGAATTGAAAGATGCTTCATCAATTCCCTTCTCCTTGAAACAAGCCTTTTCAAAGTCCCCACAAAAAGATCGAGATCTTTTGAATTCGGGGCCAAAATATGCAGCGCTTTCAATTTATCAGTTGCATTTTCATTGTAGATGATTGTTGTCCATCTATCTGTGAACTCCTTAGATATTTTGTATTCTTCCCTGTAGTTATTTGCATCGTCTTTCACTTTGATTTGCTTGATTTTGTCAAGAGACATTCTAGAAGATGTTTTTGCACTCCAAATTACCATAGCTGTATCCAAATCTATTGTAAAAGTTCTCTGGACTTTCTTCTTATGCGTGATTTTCAATAGTGGTAAACCAGTAGCTAGTATTTCTGGGATATATGGGCTTTCTAGAATGATATTATCTTTGGACTCTGATAAGTGAATTTGATCCAAAGCCAGATCTTCATCACTGTCAAATCTTGAGAAAGAGATGGAATCTTCAAAATTCTTGGTTAAAGGGCCATCTGTAGGTTCAAGCTTTGTTTCTTCACTAAGTCCCAACTTGATGTTGGTCTTCTTGATCAAACTCTTCAAACCATCATTTGAGACCAGCCCAGAAACTTTCTTAATTGGTGATAACACCGGTGATAGGGAAGTTGATAATTTTGATTGTGTTGGCGCTGGAGCATCTATGGGTTTACCATTGGGTACGGACAAAGAATTACTTCTAAGCATTGAATAATGATGTGTCAAAGAGCTTGAGCTAGATCTCTCCAGCTGGGAGCTAAACACACCACCATAATCATCGCTATCTGTTGATCTGCTTTCTATGGAGGGTGGGGGATTTGTGGTCTTAGCCTGCGACATCCTTCTGGTTTCAGTCGGATTGGCTTTTTTTGAAATAAGGATATAGGAACAATAGCACCTGGTCAACGCACCAATTTTAGTCTTATCATTTGATTATATTCAGTAGCGCTTTAAATTTACCAGCTCACTCCGCTCAAAGGACAGCTTCTTGCGTTATGCTCAAGTTAAAACTCGTTTGTTGATATTTGCCATTGTGTATTCAAAATTTTCGAAATATTCTATGGAGAATATCTACACTATAAGTTTTGGCAGAAACTTCCCGCGAATTTAACGCTTTAAAGAATAAACCACACAACACAAGTATGCCATAACAACGATAAGAAAGAACCAACATGTCTACCCCAAGTTCACCTGTCGTTCCTCCAAAAGGATTTTTTGAAAACACGAGGAAACCACCATCCACTCCATCTTCAGTTAGCGAGAACCATATATCTTATAAGAAACCAGTAAAGATTAAAAATGAGCTGAACGAAAAGAGAAGGAATGCATTGAAAGAATACTATAAATTAAAAAGACAAGAGAAGGAGCTGAAGGATTTACACGAGCCCAAGAAAGTGGAAACCGAGGATTCTGACGGCGAAGATTTGGTTGAGGAGAAGCCAGTTCAGCAAATTGATCTAATCAATACAGATTTTAAAGACCTTCTAAAGGAAACAAACAAACTAACGACAAGTATAAATCTCATCAATTCCTCGATTAAAAACATTATATATAACAATTATTATGAATTGATTAAGCTAAATGATTTTCTCAAAGATTTAAATAATTTAGATCTGTCTCAATTGATTGTTGAGGAACATGATGATGATAAAACCAAATCTGGCGCTCTCGGTCTTTTAAGTGACTCAACGCAACCCCCGTCCACCAGTGCAAAGTCACTGAGTTTTGACCAGTTTGAAGGTGATGGTTTCACAAAATTGAAGTCACTTATGAATGAGATTGATGTTATGGACAAGCATATTGAAATACATACAAACACAAGTAAATCCAATCCTAGCGTGGCGCATGATCTAACATCCATATTACATGTTAGTGATACAAAACCGACCAACGATCAATTGAGAAATGATATACAGAAGAAGATTGGGAACTTGATAACCAAATTAACAGGAAATCCTAAAAAGTTATCCCTTGTACGTCAATTGGAAGAAATGCAAAGGAAACTTGAATAGTCAATTCTTTCACCTTGTATATGCTGAAAACCCACGATACTACAAACCTAATTTTCAAATTTTTGTAATGATAACTTTAGTATAAATGAGCTCTAATCTCTCTTTAAATCGAAATACTCAGTTCTAACACCTTCCTTGGTGACAATCAAAATTTCTAAACCATCACCAACGTGGATATGTCTTTCGGTTGCTGAACTAAAGGCATCTCTAACCAATTGAATAACTTCTTCTAATGTCAAGTATTTCACTGGTTTTTTCACTGTCCCATCTGTTCCTGGTTCGTACTGGTTTTTGAAATTGACTTGATTATCCAAGAAAGGCATGATTAAACTAGCAGCTGCACCACCTGCTCTACATTGTTCTCTTTCATAAGATCCCACTGGATCGAATGAATACACTGCACCTTTACCTTCATCATCAAGACCTGCTATAATGGTGTGCACGTAATAAGGGAAAAACCTTTTACCGTAAAGCATATGTTGTATGAATCTAGCAGCTGAACTTAATGTCAATTTTTTATTATTGTTAAAATGATACCATTTTAAATGGTTTTTAAATCTTGAAACCAATGCATCACCATCAGCTGAAAACCCGTTGGCTGAAACGACAATGTTATCACCCACGTCAAACACTTTAGGCTCATAACGAGAATTGATGGAATATCCTACTGTATGTCTTGTATCACCAGCCAACACTGCGAAATCTTCACCTGCAATACCCAAGATAGTACCACCGTTATCTGAGTATGGGTTGAATCTGTGTTCAATTGGCACAGATTGGGCCTCTGATTGGTATCCAGAATTCACTGCTGCAGCACTCATCTTTTATATTTATAGTGAATTTAACAAAGTTGAATTGTTTGGACGTCTTTATTGACTCTATTCTGTTTTGTCGCCACTAACTAAAATGCCAAAAAGCTCATATTTGATCAAGAAATTCGCGAAGACAGATGGATACCCAGAAATTTGTTCGGCCACTATTAACACTGCAAGCACCAAGAAATAAATATAGAACTAGCTGTCAAGATATCAGGTAGATTCTAGTGTTTGGGGTTCTGAATCCTGATGGTGTATTCCAAGGCTTGGTGTTACAATGTGAAAACCAATAAGTACTCGACTTTTTGAAAACATGCTGGCCCGACCTTCACTATCTGAAGATCCACAGTTTATAAGTGCTCGGAAATATCTACAAATACATCTACTAGTGAACCACAACGCTGATAAGAGTTTAAATACTCTTCAGGGCGCTCTTTCGAGAAATTGATGGTTCTTTGACTTGAAATAAACAGCACATAATGGCAATTCAATTAGCTGATGAGAAAAACGTGGCTCGTGTGTCTTACTCAAAGAGGTTCACACTTGCGCTATCTACAATCATAGCGCTAGCTCTCTTATCTCTTCAACTCTACCAAAAGATCCCATTAGGCCCTTCTTCAGCTGATTTATCTCAAGAATTGTGTCCATTGGGTGAGACTTTACGTCCAGATTCCTTTTACAAAGACAATTCCTCTGTGGAGTATATTGTCAAAGATCCATGGTTTCGTGCTCAATCAATCAAGAAACTTCAAGGGGCTATAAAGATTCCTACCCAGACTTATGATTATTTCGAAGATCCAAAAGTTAACCCTCAACAGTGGCAAAATTTCACCAGATTTCACTGGTTCCTAGAGAGTCAATTTCCTCTAGTTTATCAGGAATTAAAAGTTACGAAACCCAATGTTTTCGGTTTGGTATTTGAATGGTCAGGTTCAAACCCAAGTTTGAAACCATACTTGCTGACTGGTCATCAGGATGTTGTTCCAATTGACGAGGACACATTATCACAATGGAAGTATCCACCTTTCGAAGGGTTTGACGATGGTGAATTTCTTTGGGGGAGAGGTTCATCAGATTGTAAGTCTATGGTTATTGGTCAACTTCAAGCGGTGGAAAGGTTACTCAAAGATGGGTTCAAGCCTAAAAGAACCGTTGTTTTGGCATTCGGGTTTGATGAAGAAATTGGTGGTCAAAGAGGTGCAGCAAACATCTATAAATATTTACATGAAACCTATGGTGATGATTCCTTTTTATCAATTCTTGATGAAGGGGGTAGTTCAATTGATATTATTGATAATGTCGCATTTGCTATTCCATCAATTGGTGAAAAGGGTTCAATAAACTCTGAAATTATATTGAACACACCAGGTGGTCATTCAAGTGTTCCACCTGATCATACAAACATTGGTATCATTTCTCAATTAGTCAACAAGATTGAATCTACTCCATTTGATTTAATTCTAACTGAAAAGAACCCAACTTTAAAGTTTTTGCAATGTGTTGCCAAATACTCTAATGCATTTGATGAAAGCTTGAAACAAAATGTCTTTAAAGCTGCTTTTGATAAAGTTGCAAACTCCAAAGTTCTTGAATATGTTTCAGGAGTTAGGGCTTATAAGGCAATCACACATACCACACAAGCTACTGATATAGTCCATGGGGGTGTCAAATCAAATGCCCTACCGGAATATACTACTTTAGTTATAAATCATAGAATAGCCATAGAATCTTCAATCAAGGAAACAGTTGATAAAATATTGGGTAACATCAAAGAAGTTGCTCAAAAATTTAACCTTGGCTTGGTATATGGTGAAGAGGAAATCATTCCAAAGACAGGAAACGGTTATTTTACTTTAATTAAAGGTAAAGGTTTAGAACCAGCACCTGTTTCTCCGTTATACACGGAGAGTTGGAATGCTTTCGCAGGCTCCATCAAACATATAATTGAAGATTACATCTATCCAAATTTGACACAGCCAGCTGTCGTTGCTCCTAATTTAATGGGTGGTAACACTGATACTGCCAAATACTGGGGGCTAACTAAAAGCATCTATAGATATAAATTTAGCACATTGAATGGAGTTTTGGAAGCTCATACGCATAGTGTCAATGAACATATCAAAACTGATGACTTGATATATTTGATTGCGTTTACGTATGAGTACATTCAAAACGTTGATGCTATAGTTGACTAAGACTTTATTTCGAAAATGCACAAACCCCTTTAGAAGCTCTTTCAGTTGTAACTTTTAATTCTCTGCCACAGTTTACTCCATATAGTAAGTGCTCCGAGACTGCATATGTAGATTAGATTTTGGTTCTCGGGAGGAAAATATACACAGTGAACCACAATTTTGAAGTAGTATATATATATTCAGAAGAAAAGACACATATCCAAGAGGCGTTCTTCAATTATACCTCTTCATCAAAATGGCAATTTGTCTAGAGGATGGTGCTAAACCACCAGTCTCCATAAAGAAAAGGCTAGTAATCGCAATTGCATCAATCCTTGCAGTTACTATCATTACTACACAATTGTACCTGAATTTATTCAACAAGGAATCGCTTGAGGAGTTATCAAAGGACTTGTGTAAGCAGGGAGACATCTTACGTCCAAGGTCATTCATCAAGGACTCATCGAATGTGGACTATATTGTCAAGGATAAAAACTTCCGTGAAGAATCAATCAAGAAGATATCTGGTGCTGTCAAAATCCCAACAGTGACATATGATTACTATGAAGACCCCCTGGTGAATCCACAACAATGGAAGAATTTTACAAGATTCCATACATTTTTGGAGAGCCAATTCCCAACGGTCTATCAAAGACTCAATGTGACAAAGCTCAATGTCTATGGTCTTGTGTTTGAATGGGAAGGTTCAGACCCAAATCTCAAGCCTATATTACTCGCTGCTCACCAGGACACTGTCCCGGTGGAGCTAGAAACTATCAACAAATGGAACTATCCACCGTGGGAAGGACACTCTGATGGGACTCGCCTTTGGGGTAGAGGATCTTCAGACACTAAAACGTTGTTGATCTCCACTTTACAAGCCGTCGAGAGATTACTTCATGATGGTTTTGACCCGAAGAGAAGTATTGTGCTAGGTTTTGGATTTGACGAGGAAATAGGTGGGAAATGGGGTGCTTTGCAAATCAACAACTACTTGATCAAAAAATATGGGGAACGCTCATTTTTCTCTTTGATCGATGAAGGTGGTAATGGGATCAGTGTTGTTGATAATGTTGCCTTTGGTGTGCCAGCTATTGCTGAAAAGGGACCATTGACATTCACAATCACACTAACCACACCAGGTGGCCACTCAAGTGTTCCTCCAGATCATACAAACATTGGTATTGTGTCGCAATTGGTTAATGAGATTGAAAAATCGCCATTTGATCCTTCATTGAGCACAAAAAACCCAACGTTGAACTTCATCCAATGTGTTGCCAAGTACACCGATAAATTTGATAAAGACCTGAGAAGAAGTATCTTTAAAGCTGCTTATGACAAGGCGGCAAACTCCAAAGTTGTCAAATATCTCTCAAGTGTGTTGAAATTTAGATACCTGATCCAAACATCACAAGCTATCGATATCATCCATGGCGGTGTCAAGGCTAACGCTTTGCCTGAGTACACCACGCTCGTGACCAATCATCGTGTCTCTGTGGAATCCTCATTGGATGAAGCTACAGATAAGATCGTTTGGAATATTGTCCAGATTGCCAAAAAGTTTGAGTTGGGTGTTTTCCATGACAATGATGAGATCTTACCAGATAATGGGAAGGGGCATTTCAAAATAATTGGGAGAGGTTTAAAACCATCACCTGTTTCTCCATTGACAACAAAGAGTTGGGATGTTCTCTCAGGCTCACTTAGACATATCCTGGATGATTATGTCTTTACGAATGCAAGTGCCCCTGCTGTGGTCGCTGCTGGGTTGGATCCTGCAAACACTGATACCAGTAAATATTGGAATTTGACTGAAAACATATACAGATTCAAATTCAACACTTTAAGCAATGTCGAGAACGTCGGCACTCATAGTGTGAATGAACACATTTTGATTGATGATCATATTCATCTTATCGCTTTTACTTATGAGTTTATTTTAAATGCCGATGAGGCACAAGACAATTGAACTTAAACAAATTTATTGATCTAATATATCAGCTGGATTCTCGTGAAAGTCTCAGTAGCTGTATCTAAAATTCTTGTTCTCAAAATCTGTCAAATCTAAGAATTCAACATTTTCTGGTGCAATGTAATAGTTTGGATCCTCCTCAAACTTCTTATCTCTTCTTTTATTTTCCAGGTAATTTACCAACAGCAGTAAGGACAATGAGAAAGTAGATATACAAACACATGCAGCCATAGTAACTCTTGCTGGTTGATACCCACTTGCTTTATCCTTTTCACGGAAAGTTTGAGGACCAATCAAATTTCCAATGCAGTATGCAACCAAAACAACAGCAGAAACTGTATATTTCTTTGTATGACCAGCAGCATCCGAAGCAATCGAAGCCAACACTGTTACCATACCCATAGCGGAAAAGGCAAAAGCGTAATAACCAAATAATTGGGCTTTTGGATTATGTGAAAAGGCAAGTAGGCAAACACCAAGAAGTGTAATGATACTAGCGGATATACCTGTGAAAATTCGCATACCTGTCTTCAAAGCAATAAACCCAAATATGACACCCACACAAATTTGTATAGCGGCTGAAGGTAGACCCATAATTAAAGCTTCGGTTGAGGAGTATCCAAGTGTGCTTTTAAGCAAGATTGCACCAAAAGTACCCAGTCCACCATTTGGAATATTACTTGATAATCCCCACAAGACATAAATCCAGGTTCTTATATCTGTAAAGGCCTCTTTCATTTGATAAAATTTGAATTTTCTTGAACCAAACCCTTGTTGATTCGATCTGATTCTTTGAACTTGTAACAATTTCTCCTCCTCAGTCAAAAACCAAGCCTTTGATGGATCTTCGGGGACGTAAAAATAGAATATAACTCCAAAGAATACGGTCATAAGTCCAGTTATAATGAACAACACCCTCCAAGACTCCATCTTGAGTGAATCAGCGTGAGTGGCCAGTCCATATGCAATAGAACCACCAATTAAAGCACCTGCGCCATTACAATTCAACCAAAAGGCAATTCTTGAGAATTGCTCCTCCTTTTTATACCATTGTGCACTTAGAATAACAAAACCAGGAGTAACACTACTTTCCAATATCCCCAGAAACACTCTAGCTGTAATGATTTGTGGTCCATTGTGAGCACCTGCATGTGCACATAAGGAAATACCCCAGATAATAATAAACGTGGATAAGATTTTAATAAATGGTAAACGTTGTAATAACTGGGATGTTGGAAATTCTGCAAATAAATAAGCCAAGTAAAAAGCAGAGCCTAACCAAGTGAATTCATCTGGTTTCAGTTTGAGGTCTTCTTGGATTCCCATAACACCGGCATAATTATTTGTGACTTTATCCATATACTGCAAAGAATATATGATCCACATAATAGGTTGAATGTACATATCAATCTTTCTCAGTAATTTCTTGTTATTATCCTCTGTTAATTCGACAGTTTGTGCTTGCAATGCTAAATCAAATGCTGCGTCTGCACCAGCTTTTTGTGGTGTTTCTAAAGTAAGGTCAATTACTTCAGTTTTAGTGAATCCCTTTTCATCGTTATCTGATGAGTTGTAATAAGCCTTCGAGCTCTCCTCTTTGACTTCTGTCATTGCAACTATAATTATTATATGAGGTTTAGGCGAAGCAAACCTTGAATTTATTAACTTCAAGACAATTTTCTAAGTTTATGTAGTAATGTTTAAGCGCTTATCAGATTCGAGAACCTCACTTTCAGATAATAATATGAGAAGCAGCAAAGGATCAGCCTGATAACACACATTGGTTTCCTGTGATATGGTTGCATGATCTGAAAGTGGAAACCGCGTTATCAATGAATCAGCTGGGGAATTCTTATCATCAAACAACAGCGCAGCTACCCTCAAAGCTCGAAGCTGATAAGAGTCCGGGCTGCGCTATATACAAAATCGGTCTACTGATTGACCATTATCTATTTGACCACAAACATAATAATGTGAATCATTTTCAAGACTTTTTATGGTATGTGATATTGGTATCTAGCATCACCGCCTGGTGTGCGTACCCATGGCTTTCGATTGAGAATCGTTGTAGATTCACGAGTCTGACGAAAATCCTGAAGCTCGTCGTAAGATCAAAATGTTTCCTATCGTAATACAACGAACATCTATATCCCATGTATTTGCGACTGGTGGTATCATCGATCTTATCCCGCCCGCGCTTGATATTACAAAGACCTTGAAGGGCTTCAATTAAAGAAGTCATCACTTTCAAGTAAAGTTTTACCCAAGCTTGTGATTCATGGGTTTATAAGATTTGAGTTATAGCAGCTTTCCACATTTCGTAGCTTATTGATAAGCAAGCTCTTTTGGAATGTCTATTATGACACACGACACCATACTAAATCGAAACTGGCGATATGCGATATGATCTTCAGTCACATAGTTCATTGACTGTTATTCACTTATTATCCCGTATTATGTGATACCATTTGTGGGGAGCAGTGTATCAGACATATGGCTTTGAGGTCAAAACGTCAAAACCATAATCACAAGTGACCTTTTGCGAATCGTCTTTGCCAAACTCAAGCTTGTACCTTGTACCGGAACCAGTTTCGAATTCGGAAATATGAAGCCGCGAACAAAACGAGCCGAACCTTGACAGGACCGGCCGGCTAAAAAATTTCGTGCACAAGCTTATATCACAATTTAGAATAAGAAAGCCACTGAAAGATCTAACAAAAAACAGCTACTGTTTTACACTGGATATAAAAGAGACCTCAAGAAATCGAATACTTCAAGTCATGGGAAAAATTGTTCTTTGTGTTTACTGACAGTAACAAGAAGAAAAATGACCTTCAAATGATGAAAAATGTTACCAAAAATAAGATCTTTGAAGAACTAGTGGAAGGAAAAGAGAACACCAATAGAGAATTGTTTGACAGAATCTCAGATATTG
>JAKTWT010000217.1:0-23109 GCA_030582155.1 Hansenula lynferdii | reverse complement strand
TGATAACGTCTCTGGGATTGAGTGATCAGCAGCAGCATTGATACCCATATGGAACTTAAAATTGAAAACAGGTGAATTAATTTGAATGTGAGAGTTTGTGGACGAGAGCTTAAATAACGAGTAAATCAACCTGGAAAACACACGAAATCGATATAACCAAACCGACATAGAAAAACAACAACATTGAAAAGACAGCATAGAAAAGACCAGAAATTAAATGATGACTGAGGATCTCTTTCCAAACTAGAGAATCTGCAAAATTTGTGACTATATCCCCCTTCAAATTGAAATAACTGAAAATTGAAAGTAAATTTATGCAGATATAAATAATGTTCCCCTTAAAACTTCGAATAAACTTGAGGAAAAAAAACAGAAGCCTGAATAACAATGGACTTTGGTTTCATATTTGAAACTTCCTGCATGAAATAAAAATAACAAGGACAAAGCATCAATAAGTCCCTGATTTGTGAAGAATTCATCAACCTTCCTCAAAAGATTGATATAGCCAGCTAATTTAATAGCTAGCAAAAATACCGATTCAGAAAACAGCACCAACCCATGTTCTTCATCTTACCTTAAATAACATGTCACCCCTCAATAAACAACAAAAGACATCTTTAATGAAAATAAACCAACAATAGTTCAAACAATAGCAAATAATATTGAAATTGAACGTTGACCTGAGTGACCCTGAGAATGACAAGCATCAAAACACTGATGAAAGGTCTCTATTGAACCATATGGATGCCACAAAATAATGAAAAAATGAGGATCATCATCTTTTTAGAAGGACTCTGCCTAAACCTCATACCCACGATAATAAATGCCATATAGTGTGATCTTCTTGTCGACACAGGCAATAGTGAAAGTCTCTCTTGGACTAAAATAAATCACTAGATGATGTGGAGGGAAGTAAGTGATTTTAAAAGAACATCTTGTCTAAACCTCGAATGAACCACTGTGGAGGGAAATTGATTTTAAAAGGATCTTTTGCCTAAACCATGAGCAGAAGGATGATCTTGTGTATGATTTTAAAAGGATACCTACCTTAACCTTGACTGAAGGATGATCTTTTGTTTGATTTTATAAGAATCTTTCTTAACCTTGACTGAAGGATGATCTTGTGTATGATTTTAGAAGACTATCTTAACCTTGACTGAAGGATTACCTTGTATGATTTTAGAAGAATCTTTGCCTTAACCTTGACTGACTGGATAATCTTTTTCACGAGTAACTATAATCTCAACCACCTACCCACTAGCTTGGTTTGAATGCGTGGAGATATCTTTAATGAACATAAACCCAAATAAAACGGTGAGATCTGCTAACCACCTGGTGTTTGATGTCAAGATTATCTTTCTTATAACCATAATAATGTAAAGTGTGGTGAACTTGCAACGCTTAATTCTCTTTAAATGGTATGAGATCATGATTGTTGAAGATGTTTGAGTTTGAGTAAGGTATGAACTGATGTATGATCATAATAGTGTTCAACATGATATGATGATGAAGAAAGCAAACAACTGATAAACCATGGACTTGATGACTGAATGCGGTGAATTTGTAAGGGTGAAGCTGAGCGATAATAACAACACATCTATCTTGATAGATAACAGCTTCCCCTAACTGGATACCAAAAATTATTCATTTTATGGAGTGTTGAAACCTTTGGATCCAATAGAAATGTATAACATGTTACTGATTGAACATTCTGGAAATAACAGCAACAACAACAAGTAATCATTGATTAGCTATGGTGTAAACCATCTTTGACCTTGATTAACCGCCAAAACAACCAATACCTTGAAGACATAAAAGATTGGAAATCTGTAAAAATACAACTTGGTAAGGTTTAAGGATAAGGTAAGCAGCGGAGGCAGCTAATAATGAAGACTTGTACAGAATGAACAATACAGCATGAATAATTGTAGTTCACAACCTCAATTTATAAGAAACTATACAATAGACAATAAAGAGGATCTAGGACCTCTATTTATACTTGTAGAATTCACATCAGTGAATGCTCATTTTGATGATTGATAAGGACACTCTTAAGTAAATTCTATTCTAGAATTTTCTATATCAAAACACCATAGACTTCAATTTTGGTCAAAATCCGTGAGAAATTGATCTTTCTTTCGGTTTGGAGTTTCATGATAAGACACATACAATACCAACATGTTTATAATTAACTTCCCCAGTCGTTACTCTTTGATATATGTAGGCTTTTAATCTCCTCGGCCACAACAGATTTATCCCATCCGCGAAAGTTGGTGATGTTTTACAAAAAGCATTAAATTTGAAGACATCCACTACAACTACCAAGTTAAGAATTTGATTAAGGAAACTCACCACCAAGAACAACGTGAAATGATACTAGATTATGATCTTGTTATAGCAATAGATGATGGTGTTACATGGAAAGATCATTTATATTAGATTTGATGAAGCCATAATGATTGAGATTACGCGCTAAGGGCCAACCAGGGTGGGCATCTAATATAGGAAGAAGGCACCTCTAAAGCCCACTGTGTCTAGGCAGGAGTCCCAGACAGGCTTCAATTGATTTAGTGGGCTTCAACATGTGGGAACTTAGGTGACACCCAATATTTTCGTCTTTGTGTTTGTGGTTCTGATGGTTCAGTAAACAATCAATCAATTTACGAAGAGATCCCACTAGGGAAATTTCTAGAAGGAAGCTTAGGCAGGTAACTAGGCGGCCTAGGAAATACTTAGGGAAGCCCAATGGAAACTTCTTCTGCCTACGGCTAGGCTCGTTGCTTCCAAGATTCAAAGTTGGTTTTGTGTCACTGTGGTTTTGACACAAAGATACAATTTTTCGAAAAAGATAAATAGATGAGCTGCCCCCAATTCTCTTCTTCTTTTCTACTCATCACTTTTATCTTCTTCATTATTCCATCATCTGATCTTCATCGTGATATTACTCCATTCATCTCATCGTTCATTGTGCTGCTGGTTCATCTGCTGTCATTCATTCATCTGGGAAGCATTTCATCCATTGCATTTAGTTTATTCAGTTCATCTTTTCATTCACATCATCGTTTCATTCACATCATTCCATCATCGTTTCATCATTATCTTAGGTCTTGCTGGTATCGTCCATGAGTGTGATCGAGGTTTCAATTTAGCTTTGCAATGGTTAGGGGAGACACTCAAGCAGCATTGTTTTAATCCAAAGGTTGATGATCATGGGGTTCATGGCCCGTGGTCCGGATACTTGAGGATGAACCATAGAGTTGAATCATAACCTGCCAAGGGTACCTAGTACCTTGTTATGAGGATTCTCAACATTGGGAAACTTTGTTGATTTTGAGTTGTTTCACGATCTGATCATGATCACTCTAGTCATTGCACACACCAAAGCGGTCGAAATCGAAATCCACTCCCAGGTTGCTGCTCATCATTCATCATCATTCATCATTCATCAAGTTCAGGTTCAACTTCAACTTCATTCAAATGCTTCCCAGAGTTCTCATTCATTGTTGGTATCATTTCAGATAAATCTTTAGTCGAAGATTTTCCAGTTGTTTTAGGTTTCTGTTGCTGCTACTCAAGGTTCCAGAGTTATCAATGCTCCACAGGTTATCATCATTTTTTCCAGAGCCATCAACGCTCCACAGGTTATCATCATTTTTTCCAGAGCCATCAATGCTCCATAGGTCTTCATTATTATTCCAGAGCCATCATTGCTCCATTGGTTATTATCGTTCCAGAGTCTTCATGCTCCACAGGTATTGTCATCGTTTTCTCCAGAGCCATCATTGCTCCACAGGTTATCATCATTTTTTCCATAGTTATCAATGCTCCACAGGTTATTATTGTTCCAGAGTCTTAGAGCTCCATCGGTATTGTCATCGTTTTTTCCAGAGTTATCAATGCTCCACAGGTTATCATCATTATTCCAGAGCCATCAATGCTCCACAGGTTATCATTGTTCCAGAGCCATCATTGCTCCACAGGTTATTATTGTTCCAGAGTCTTCGTGCTCCATAGGTATTGTCATCGTTTTTTCCAGAGTTATCAATGCTCCACAGGTTCTTATTGTTCCAGAGCCATCATTGCTCCACAGGTATTGTCATCGTTTTCTCCAGAGCCATCATTGCTCCACAGGTTATCATCATTATTCCAGAGCCATCAATGCTCCACAGGTTATTATCGTTCCAGAGTCTCCGTGCTCCACAGGTTTTTGTTTCCAGAGTTTTTACTCCACAGGTTTATTCCAGAGCCATTTGAGCTCCAAGGGTTGTCCGAACAAATGTTTGGGTACGTGTTGCCATACTGGGGGATTTTGTTTTGTTATTCTTCTTCAATAGAGGGTTATGTGCGGGTTGAGAGTTTTGCAAATTAGACAATCTACGTGTTTTATCATGTGGATGAAATGGAGTGGTGATCCATATGTCTTTCAACAATATATTTACAGATTCATGGAGGCAAATCTTTTGATTCTTGTTCAAGGTCTGGTGTGTGACTACAAGTTATGACGAGGATTTGGTTGAGATGTTTCTTTGAATGTTGATTGGCATCATTTTGATCGTTTCTGGATTTATCCTGAAGTTCAAATCGCTGGCTGCTTTCTCATTGACTTTGGCAGGGTCAAATCGAGAAAGCTTTTTGCCAGGTATCAAAATCTTTTGATATGATGATTTGAATAGATCAAAAAAAGTCTAGCAAAACTCAAAACAAAAAGAAAAGAATAAAAAGAATAAAAAGAAGAAGAAGAAGAAGAAGAAGAAGAAGAAGAAGAAGAAGAAGAAGAAGAAGAAGAATACAAATGCATCCCAATTGAAGCCTTTTGAATCATTGACGGTCTATATCTGTTTGGTCAACAGATTTATGATAATCATGTTCAAATTTCTATTTTGAGATGTACAAAGGTGAGTTTTAGTGGGTATGGCTATTTCATTATAGATCGAGTCCCACACTGTCTGTTTAATTTGATTAATCAGTTCGTGCGTAAATGCATTTCTCTCCTAAGCCCATGAGTGCACCATGAAGCTTGAAATTAAAAAAAAAAAAAAAATATAAGCGTATATTTAAGACGTTAAATATTATTGCATAGCTGCTTAATTAATATTGACTAATTTTAAGTTATACAGGGCCTAGTATACAATATACGGATCTGATTAATGTACGTCGTTATCGCGCGAATCATGTTGTAAGGCCATCCATGACAATTTTGCAATCAATGCACGTCATGTATATATATATTAAATTCTGCAATTAATGTTATACGTTGATCGATTTTGATAATTAATGTAGTTTCAGTACATAAATATTATCATGCTCGATCGAAGTACCTTTAACATATATGAATTATTGAAATTTATATATGATATTCATACAATATGTCTAGATTCAATAGACGTGACACATTTTCAGCTCAACGTCGCTGTCTCTTGCTGTACTTCTAAAAGAACAGGGCGTGTGAAGCCACTGCTGGTTATAGTTAAATGCAGACTAATCGTTATACATGTTCAACAATTCACCTTATAGTACAACCTGGACACATCCGATTCACACCAAACTCAAGTATTTTATACAGCTGATCCCTGTTCAGATACTACATCTCATATGGATATTTTAGCACCACTGTATGGTGAAAAAACAGGTAGAACTATAAAAGTTGCGTATATCTCCGCGGCCCGTACCGATTTTGGCGGCTTGCACAGTCTATTCTCCAATGAATTTTCAAATGTTCATAACACCTCTCGGTCGCCAAGTTGGTTTAAGGCGCAAGACTGTAAAGGAAACAAGACATCTTGAGATCGTGTGTTCGACTCACACCCGGGAGATATTATTTTTTTGATGAAATTTTGAAATTTTTGCTGTAAAATCATTGATAAATTTATTTTTTTTGATACCATTGTATTTTAATAGCTCTGAAGTTAGGTATTGACTAATTTATGATGCGAGTTTACCACTAGTTCTTATGTGATAGCTGTTAAACCTGTTTTTCAAACGATGAGATGAGATGTTGGATCTACCAATATTTTAATTTTTTTTTTGCCTAGTGCTGCGCGTGCCATATAGAAAAATTTTGGATCCTACATATAGACTGATTTAATATGATCAAATTGTGTACATTGTTGTTTTTATTATTGTTAGAAAATGTCTAAAGAGGAAGTCGAGTCAAGTGTTGAAGCCGCTGAAGTGGAAACTCCAAAGAAGAGAACTTTAGAAGAAGGAGAAGAACTTGAGATTGATTTAAATCAAACAGCACCATTATCTAAAAAGCAAAAACGTTTATTGAGAAGAGGTAAATTAGATATAAGTAAATGGGAGAAGAAACATCCAAATGCTAAACCAGCAGTGGAAGAGACTGTGGAAGAAGGTTCTGATGGTGAAAAAGTTACGGTTTTGAAATCCACTGAAAGACCAGCAAGAATTGGTGTTTGGATTGGTAATTTATCATTTGATACAACAAAGGAAGATTTAATTAGATTCATTACATTAAAGACAAAAGATCATCAAGAATATTCTGAAGATTTGGATGATAATGAAGAATGTCAAGTCTTGGAAAAGGATATTGTCAGAGTGAATTTACCAAATCAGGCACAAAGTAAAAAAATCAAAGGTTTTGCATATGTTGATTTTGCTACAAAAATTCATCAATATTCCGTTATCAAGTTATCTGAACAACAATTGAATGGTAGAAACTTATTAATCAAGAATTCCGATTCATTTGAAGGTAGACCTTCTAAAGAAGATGCACAAATTTCTAAAAATCCACCATCAAGAATTTTATTCGTGGGTAATTTATCATTTGATACCACTGAACAAATGTTGACCGATCAATTCAAAAGATTTGGTGAAATCATGAAGATAAGGATGGCAACTTTTGAAGATTCTGGTAAATGTAAAGGTTTTGCATTTGTTGATTTCAGAGATGAAGAAGGTCCAACAGCTGCATTAAAGGATAAATATAGTAAAAGGATGATGAATAGAACTTTAAGAATGGAATTTGGTGAAGATAGAAGTAAAAGAGCACCAAAGAATGTCAACAGACCTCCAAGAAACGACACACCACAAGAATCAAATGGTGAATCTGCTCCAGTTTACAGAGAAAGAACAGAGACTCAGGAAAGACCACAGCAAAGACAAAGAAGACACAGAGAACCTAAAAAGGAGGTTAGAGAGAAATCCAGTGTTGCGCTTGCCGGTGCTCAAAGAGCCAGTTCTGCAATTGTGGAGTCCAAGGGTAAGAAAACCACTTTTTAGATCGTTAATCCTGTACAATAGTTATCAAATTTGAAATCATGTAGCCTTCGCGAATTCTTTTTTTAGTACCCTGTGCAAAAAATTTATGTCAAAGGGGACGTTATTGATTAACGATGGTGGATTTGAGTGTTTGATCATTGATGTGAACCTTTTGGTGCGGAAAGAGGATAGAATATATCCAACATTGCAGCCATTGTATATATAGCAGTATATTCCTTCAAGATTTGTAATCCCTGTCGATATTGCCCCATTTCCGCAGCGTGTGCTATTTTGGGCGTTTCAGTGTTCCAGATCTCGCGCTTTTTGGGATAGACTTTTACGAATTGAGTGCAAAAAATATCATCAACACTAGAATCTAAAGTTTGCAAAGGTTCTGCTACAAAGAACCGTGAAAACCCAGTTTTTCCACTGACAGCTACAGCAACAAGGCCAGCACGCACACTCCACTCGCTCCATTTCCAGAAAGAAGCCACTCTCAGCTCCAGTCGCTCGCTACACAGGCTCGGATAGGGAAAACAAAGCATCCCCAAGGGAGCACGTTCAGCACAGAAGAGGAACTCAGCAAGGCCTGGTATCTGCGTCTGTTATACTGATATTATCATCTCTCGAAACTGTGCACGGTCTGTTTTGGCCATCAACGAAACAACTGGAAAAAAAGACCAACGAATAAGGTGGAACAATGTCAAACTCAACCTCATCTTCAATTACAACACATCTGGGCTCCACGAGTACCACGGTACTCTCATCGTCTGACGAGTCATCGACAGCTACATCGTCCTCAACAAAACAGTCCTCTTCAGGCTCAAGCAAAACGGAACTCGTGACACCAAGTGTGTCCTCGTTATCGGACTCTTCAACGGCAAACTCAGGCAGCAGCACAGCTGATGATAGCTCTACAACCTCTTCGAGTTCTACTGATGAAAGTGGAAGTACATCTTCGAGCTCTGAGGACTCGACTTCAAAGTCATTTCATGTTCATGGCGAAACGTCATCCAGCTCTCCCACGTCCGAGATATCATCATCAACATCAACCTTATCAACATCAGCAACAACAATAACATCTTCTTCAGAAGAGTCTTCATCATCAACAGAGTCACCTTCATCAACCACTGAGTCAACATCCTCAAAGGAAGAGTCAACGACTGAATCATCTCCTTCATCATCCTCAGAATCAACCTCTTCAACATCCACAAAACAAAACTCTTCAACATCATCGACGGAAACCTCTTCAACAGAGTCGCAATCAACAGAGTCTTCAGACCATTCGAGCTCAGCTTTCCATACTCACGCTTCATCTTTATCAAAGTCAACCTCATCCACTTCAAGCCCAAGCACAACAACTCTGCCGAGTTCTTCATCTGCACAAACAAGCCCGTCAAGCAGTATTTTATCCTCTTCACAACCACAACAAACATCTTCTTCATCTTCACCATCATCGTCATCATCATACTTACAGGACTCTAGTGAACAACAAACATCCACTACTTTTGTCTATACCCAACTATATTGCCTCACAGACTCTACTACAACAATAACGACAGCTATACCTGTCTCCACAGTTGTGGGTGATACGAATACTTTTTCATATACATCTGATGTTGCAGTGACTACAGACACAGCTTCATTTGCGAGTTATTTAAACAAACATTCGAGTGATTCGAGCACGGATTCATCACCTTCATCTAGTGCTAACAAGGGGAAGATTGCAGGTTCTGTTGTTGGTTCAGTAGCTGGTGTTTCACTATTACTTTTCCTAGTGTGGTTTTTCATTTTTAGAAAGAAAAGATTTAATGGACTTGATAATTCTGAAAAGGGTTCGTTTACACATTCTATATCATCAACTAGAAGATTAGAAGATGCTGATTATGGAACGTATGGTGCCTCAGGAGGATATCGTGATTATAACAATGAAAAACCATCAATCGAATCAACATCTGCATCTCCATTAGGATTTTTACAAAGATTCAAAAAATCAAATTCTTCATTACCTGATGTTCCTGAACAACAATATCATCGTGCTCCACCATCACCACCTCCGGCACATCCAGATCAACTACCTCAAACAGAAACAATTGAACCTGTGGAACAAGATTTGAACGGGTTAGGATCTCTACGATCAAGTATTTTAAATGGTCAAGATATACCCAACTCTCATTCACAAGCACAAGCAGCTGCATCTGCACATAGAAACACATCACCTGTAACATCAAGAGATAATCAATTACGAACCATTGATACCGTTTATGAAGAAACAGAATCAGAAACTTCTACATTAGCAAGATCTAACTCAGTTTATAAAAACGGTGCAAAATCCCAACGTTATCAAAATGCAGGTTTGACACCATATATGGCTGAAAATCCATTCGATGAAACACAAGCTGTTAAGAGACCACCTCCTCCTCCACCACCAGTGAGGAAAATAAATCCGGCTCATTTATCAGATGATCCTCGTCGTGTTAATAATTCAGGGATGGGATATGGTTCTACAAATACAAATCGTTATTCTGTGGAATCGGGTGCCTCTTCAATGGTTTCGGAATCTGATAGTTCAAGTACAGATGAATCATTTGGATCTATACAGATGGATTCGGATGTTCATGGTGATCAAGGTGGGTTTTTCAAAGAAATGGTGTGATTTAACAATAGGACTGTTTTGTATTTATTATTAATTTTTTTTTCTTCCATTTTAAAGATGGCTTTTTTCTTTCTTTTTTTATTCAATTTAATTAATTTGGTGATCATTTGGGTTATTACATTCGGGTTCTGTTTAACATTCTTTACTTACTGACCTTTATAAAGGTTGTTTATATTTCTATGTCTATAGTTTTTGACTGCTTGCTATACAGCTGGTCTTTTTCAATATACCTATTTATATATACCCTACTAAATCATGAAGTCGAGCTGCTACTTTTAAACCACAATCATTATATTATATATTTCCCAGTATTTCCTTATTGATAACCTAAACCTGTTTAATCTTATCCTAATTACCGTATTCCCTTATCCTTAGCAACTTATATATTAATTCCTTAATCCAGCTGTTTTTTTACAGCAAGGCCTTTTTAAATCCATCTTCCTGACCTATTGGTAAGATTTCACTTCTTTCAATTACATATTTACCTTCTTTATATTTTTCATCTCGATACTCTGCACTTATATATTTCCATCCAATGTATTTTTGACAAATATTACATGAAGTATCACAAACAGAATAACTTCCAGTCATCATTTCTCTCTTTGAATGTGCACCATTTTCGAAGTTAATAGTCTTACCAACTAAAAATGCTGGACCATATTTACCATGAAAGTTCTATGGAATGTGTTAGTGATAAATCAAATGAGAAATGATCATATATAACTCACGTCTGACATGATATCCTTGGATGAGAAAAGATGTGATCCACAGTCTGAACATTTGAAAATGGTTCTCTGTCCATTATTATCACGTAAATGTCTGCTATATGGTAATCCCATCTTGTCCTATCTGTATGAGCTGTGTTGTATTGTGCTTGTTCTTGTTCTTGTTTTTCCAAATGGAGGCAATGACTCTTTATTCAAATTATTGACAGGATATTCTGAGACCTTTATACAACTTGAGTAAAATCTAAGCTTCAGCCACACGAATTCTAGTCACAAGGTTCAAACAATTAAGCAATTACTGGGCTAGCCCCTAAGATCAACTTGAAACTAGTCTACTTAGATGAAGAGCCGGTCCTTTGTTCAATTGGCTTCCCTTGAACTAATGATACTAGCGTCCGTAGCGTATGGTCCCAGCTTTTACCCCAAACAATCCAGTTCTGTATCCGTATAAAACCACTCAAATATCAAATTAGAAAAAGTAGTTATAATTAAAATAATATATTGAAACTTGGGGCAAACCGGAATGTGACACAAATTTAATTGAATTCCGACCAACTTCGCGACCGATTTTTTTTACCCGCCAATTTGATTTTTCGAGATTTTTTCAAATAAACGATCGAGTATTAATGAGTTTTGGTGAGGATTTTGTAAATAATCTGTTATATTTGACCATCTTTTGGACCAATCTGCTTAGAATATGAGCATAAGACCGTTTGCTAGTCTGGGGCTAAGCCTCAGAGCTCCTAGCTCACTCATCAGATCACTACACACCACATCACAAAGACTTCAAGAACAAACACCATCAACATCATCAAATTTATTTGGTGATTTCACTGAAGCTGCTAAATCAGAAACTAAGAGTAAGAGAGATTTTGCAAGTTCATTGGCAAACACTTCACCAGGTGAAGTCATCCATCAGAAAAGTATCACAGTGGCTAAAGATACAGAACTACAGAAATTCATAGGTCATATACCAACACCAGCTACCAAAAAATATTTAAGTCCTTTGAAACAATCTATTTATGATGCAAACGTCGCCAAAAATGGATTCTTCAAAAACAACGATGAAGTGACGCTATCCAACGGTGATAGATATAAACTAAAGCTAACACAAGAAGAAATCGAAGCGTTTGAACCAAGTATTTATGTAAGATCTTTTAGAATCAAGAGTTCATTGAAGAAAGTAACAGTTTTCACTAAATTAATCAATAGATTAAATGTCAAACAAGCCATTACACAAGCTCATTTCAATCAAAAGAAAATTGCTAGAGAAATCGCACCAGTTTTAGAAAAAGGTTTGAAAGATGCTAAAGAATTAAACATGAATCCAGATGAATTATTTATTGATCAACTATGGGTTGGTAAAGATGGTAAATTTGTTAAAAGATTAGATATCAAAGCAAGAGGTAAATTAGGTATCATAGAACATCCATATGTTCATGTTAAGGCTATATTAAAAGGTGAACAAACTAAAAAGAGAATTCAATGGCAAAATGAAAAAAAACAATTAAACAAAAAACCAGTTTTACAATTACCAAATGAAAAAATTCGTCAAAATCCAGAAGGTTTTTACAAATGGTGATTGTTTCTCCATTAAAGTTTTTTTGACTGATTAGCATAGAGATTAAATGTATATACGAACAAACCTACAATATAATGATTGTAAATATTTGATTTGATTGTAGTATGTTTATGACAATAATAAATAAGAATAAATAAATAAATAGCAGGGTCCAGAAATTTCAATCATCATACCCCTTCAATGTCAAGTCTCTTGGACCTTTTGGTTCTATTAATTATTAGTACCACAAACACAAAAACTTTAGTCAATACTCACTAGGATACCCATTTGGTAAAGCAACATGATCAGGATACCAATATCTACGTCTCAATGGAGTCAATACCAAAGCTGAAAGAGGGAAGAAAAGACCAATTCCTAATGAAAAGAATAAATGTGGTCTTGAATGGGCATGATAACGTAGCCACTTATTAGCTGTTAGCAGGGATGTTCTTCCATGAGGAAAATAGTGAGTACATACACGATATGGTTGTTTGTAGTATACTGGATACTCTGGAGCAACTGAAGACATTATGGTATTCCCTTTGTTGATGTTTTAGATCTCTTTGTTGGTATCTCCTTACTTTAATTTGGTGGAGTAGTACAGAAAAATCCATCCTTGGTGGAGATTAATTCGCGAAAACTCTACATCAACATGAACATTAAACTTGTTTTAAATTTGCTATATTATACATGTGAAACCAATCTATTCCTCTTCTTCAGTGTTTTCTAAATGGAATGGCTCTGGTAATGGTGCATCTTTGTTGTTTAGTTGTCTAACTGTTTTAATTGACTGTATTGGCTCTTCTGGAGTTTTATCAATCAAGACAACAACACCACCATTACCTTTGAATTTTCTAACTGGAACGTATCTAGCATCTTTGTTGAATGAAATGTATTTCAATTGGTTTGGTAGCACTCTTGTAACGTTTTCCAATTTGAAAGGAGTCTTGGAGTATTTGACTTGATTATCTTCTTCTTCATCTTCAGCTGATGCTTCTTCAGTAGTAGTTTTCTCTTTTTCTTCATCTTTCTTTGATTCCTCTTTTGGTTTTTCTTCAGGTTTGTCATCAACATCCATTTCATCTTCCTTTTGTGCCTTTTGTGTCTTCTTAGCTCTAGCTTTAGCCTTTGCAGTGGTAGAAAGCACAGCAGTTGCAACTTTTTCATAAGATTGTTGAGTTTCTTCTTTGAATTTTGGTGGATAATCAAATAATGATTCTTTAGCATGACAATTGATATCAAATTTTGGAATTTTCAAATCTTCACGAACACCAATAATTGAAGTTGGTGTAAATGCTAAACTTAAGAAATGAGTCAATGGGAACCAATACCAGAATTGTGTGAAAACAGCTAAACCAACAATAGCCTTGGTGTTCAATGTACCTGTAGAGCCATTTTCAACTTGGATTGTAACGTTACGACCACCAGCATCTATTATACCTTGAGCCAAAGCAGCACCAAATTTAGCTAAAGCGTCTTGACTCTTACTACCAATGATGGAAGCATAAAGTTCTCTAACTTCAGTAACTTTTGGATTTGTTTTTTCATTTTGTTGAATCAAAATCATTGAAAGTGCAATTAAAGCACCTTGACGAACGAAATCAACAGGATCTTTAGTCAATGGCATCAAGACATCAACAGCTTGTGGTAATCCACGACCAGCACATGAAATACCCAAAGCCATTGCAGTACCATAACGAACATGTGGGTTATGTGATTCTGATAATAATTCAACAATTCTTGGAACATTTTGATAATCACGGATCAAAACAAATCCTAAAGCGATAACAGCAGCTCTTCTAACATTATCATTTGAATCAGAAACAGCAACATGTAATAATTTTTTAATGGCTTTGTTATTACCAGTACCAGCATAAGCTAGGGCAATGGTATAAGCACCACCATAACGTAAAAGTGGGTTTTGATGTTCTAATAATTCAGCGATTATACCATCGGCTTGTTCTTCTCTACCGTAATTAACAAGAGCGATACCTGTTGATAAACCACGAATGATATTTTCGTGTTGAGTCTCTTGAGCGTATGAGATCATATCAGCTTGAACAGCTTCGTTACCTGAACCCAACATAATTAAACCCATACCTAAAGCAGCAGCTTCACCAGAAACAGCACTGTCCGAGTATAAGACAACTTTTAATTCTTCATAGATTTCTTCATTTGCAGATCCCATACCAGCAACACCAGTACCTAATGAAGCACCATGTAAGATAACATCAACTTCATCGTTACCAGCACTAGAACCGTTTTCAACAACATGGTTTCTCAAATAGTCAATAGTTTCCCTACCATGACCTGCAAAGATTAAACCTAGGGCATAAAGTGAACCACCTTTAGTATAATGAGATCCTGAACTTCCTGGTAAATAAGGTTGTAAGATCTTTCTACCTTGGGACAAATTACCCTTATGAATGACACCTAATGCAGCTGTAGCGGAGAATTTAGACCAATTGGTAGCTTTACCTAACCATTCTAAATTAGATCTAAAGAAAGAATCATCTGTAGTACCAGCATGCATAAATGCATTTTCAAATGTGATTGCAGAATGGAAAATTGAATTTCTTGCTTCAAGTGATTCTTTAGATTTGTTCAAGATTTGTAAATCTGTATTGTTATTCTTGTATAAGAATGTAATATCAAAATCACAAGTTGGAATACCTGATAAAATTTTGATAACTTTAGTGATGACTGGTGATGAACTTGAATCTGATGAGTTTATTTCACTTAGTTTTGCGATAGTCTTATCCAATAATTCTTGAGAAGCTGAATTGACTAAGTCAAAAGCAACTTGATATGCAATTAATCTATTGTTTGTTTCTTCTGTTTTCAACAAGTTTGTAAATAGATGAACAGCCAAATCATGATCATTTAAATTGACAATAATTTTGGATACTATAAAGAAATCTGGTGTTTTCAAATTAACAATGATTGTCACTAAAGAATTTAAAATTTTGGATCTATAAGCAGTGTTGTCAACAATTGAAGTGGCAATGTTTAAAGTGTAGTTAATCAAATTTAAGACATTTTCCTCGGAATCAGTCTTTAATTGTTCATTAATAATGCTTTCCACGATATCTAATCTGTAACTATCCAATGCTAATCCAATAACTGATTTCAAATCGTTCTCCTCAATGGCTTTTTGAAGCATTCTTTCAAAAATATTTGTTAATTGTTTTGGTATTTCAACTTCTTTTTCATTTTCAAATTTTTCTTGAGATAATTTAATATATTGATCAATTGCCTTGGAGATAATTGTTTGAACATAACCTGATTTTTCATTGATATCAAAAGCATCATCAGCCACTAGGGCGAATTTAACAGATGATTCATAATCCACCAAGTTATAATACACTTTTGAAGCGATCAAAGCTGCTAATTTTCTATCTTTAAATGATTCATCTTCATAAAGTTCTTCAATTTCCAAGATATTATTAGCAATTTCTGACCAAAGTTCATCAACAATGTCATTTATAGATTTTAAAGCATAGCTTTTCAATCCTAGATCTTGTTCTCCTAATAGAGCCAAGTATGGAGCAGCTGTACTAGTTGCCATTATTCACTTTGATCTATTTGATATTTTGAGGGATCTTGGTGCAATTGACAACAAATTGTGTATAATCCAATTGAATCTGTAATTTGAATCTTCAAGAAATCGTTGCCACCAAAATCGAATGTGTTGATTTGAATTTCGTTTTTCCATCAACAAAAATTCGCGAAACACTTTACAGCAAAATTCGCGAATAAGGTATTTAACTATGGGGAGTTTGTCATAATGAGGGTATTATAGGGCATAGATATGGACTCTTTTTCAGTGTAGAGAGTTGAGTTTCCTTTATGACTGTGTCTGTATGCAATTTATTTGGTTTGTTGTGGTGTTTGCTAGAGTTTTTATTATTAACAAACCAAAGCTTCACACGCGCATAACGACGACTTGTTACTTGTTACACATTACACAAAACCACAACTTTGATGGTACTCTGGTTGAAGTGATATGAGACTATAGTGTATAAAGACCATATGAGTTATCATGACCATAAATTTCTATAAATCAGGTTTCTTCTAAGCTATTAAATCACAAAAAACGAATCTCATATTTGACATGTATGTGTCAGAGTTTACATAATACCCGTCTACGGGTTCATCCAAAACCTGATCACACTATTCTTTATCTATTACATCTGGGGATAATTGAAGGTTAGGGATCCATATAAAAGCCATTGAGTCTATCATATTAATCAAGATGCTATCTATTATATCCAAAACAAGTCGCCTATCGGGCTCTTTATTGAAAACAGGTGTTTTATCAAGATCATTCAATCATAGAACATATGCAACAGCTATAAGTGATAGAATTATAGTTCCTAAACAAAAGAATCAAATAATTAAAGAACAAACAGAATATAGACAATTACCTGATGATTCTATGTACATTGAGAAATTTTATGATGAGTTGAATTTATTTAAAACAGAGATTGAAACCAATACTACTATAAAAGGTAAGACATTTTCAGATTTTGAGGATGATCCAAATGAATTGATTTTACAATTAGAAATGTTTATAGAAGGTAAAGTAAAGCCTGAATCTTCAATGGAAATGCTTTCAAAGAGTAAATATGAAAGATTTGATGAATTTTTACGTAATGTAAAGATAACATTGATTCTCAATGGTGGACATCCAATGATTTTTGATATCTTATTACAGAGTAAGGCACATTTTGATGGGTTTCTAAAGATGAAGAAGAAATAATTTACACAAGATCTATCTATTTTGTATTTATTTGTAGTCTATATAGAAACATTATCCATTTGTTGAAATTGGATATCAAAGTCATTGAACTTTCATGTGATGATACGTATGAGTAAAACTAAATTAAGTTGAAAAGTGCCCCACAACCAAAGGTAAAGCACTTAAAGAAGTCTGTTAAAGACTTAATTGAACTGAAAAGACGTGCATGATATATTTTCTTGTTGTTTTTTGTGATCTAATATAGTAATCTAATGCTGATTTTATAAGGAGTATCATTTAATTGTTCATATAATGATTTAATTTTACCTTGATCAACATCACTAATGTCAGCCATCAAATAAGCAACATCACCTTGAGAATCAGTATATTGCTTATCAATGTTATGTTCACCCAAAATGTTATTAACAGTTTTCAAAACACCTGGAACGTTTTGATGGATATATAAAACTCTAACAGAATTTTCCTTATCATAATCTAAAGCTCTTAGGGCAACTTCTGGGAAATTAACAGCACCAATTGAAGCACCTTCATTGATGTATTTAGTTAAAGAAGTACCAACTTCAACACCAATAGCTGATTGAGCTTCTTCGGTAGAACCACCAATATGAGGAGTTAAGATCAAATTTCTTAATGATAATAATTCTGAAGCCCAAGTGTTTAAATCATCAGCGAATAAACCAGCACCATTCTTTGCAGGTTCATTTGGATAAACATCTAAAGCGGCACCAGCAATCTTACCAGATTTCATGGCGGCAATTAAAGCTGGGATATCAACAACAGTACCTCTTGAAGCGTTGATAACGTAAGAACCCTCTTTCATAGCGGCAAATTGTGGAGCTGATAATAAGTTTTTAGTATCAGCGGTTTCTGGAACGTGTAAAGTCACAAAATCAGATTTTGATAATAATTCATCTAATGTTGAAACTTGTTTAGAGTTACCCAATGACATAATCATGACAACATCATAATACAAGACATTCATACCTAAAGCTTCAGCCAAGACTGATAATTGAGCACCAATATGACCATAACCAATGATACCTAAAGTTTTACCTCTAACTTCCCAACATTTAGCACTAACTTTATTCCAAGTACCAGTGTGTAATTCAATTGAACGATCACCTAATTGTCTAGCTAAAGTAATAATTTCAGCAATAACTAATTCAGCAACTGATCTTGAATTTGAAAAAGGTGAATTGAAAACTGCAATACCTTTTGAAGCAGCATAATCTAAATCAACTTGATTTGTACCAATACAGAAACAACCAATTGTAACTAGATTTTTAGCATGAGAAAGAACTTTTTCAGTTAATTTAGTTTTGGATCTAATACCAATAGCATGAACACTACCAATTTTAGCAATTAATTCTTCTTCAGATAATGAAGTTTTGTAAAATTCAACTTGATAACCTTGACCGTTGAAAATATCAATAGCGGTTTGGTTAACGTTTTCCAATAATAAGATTTTAATATCACCAGTGTTGAAAGGTTTCAAAACTTTTTGTTGTGATTGAGAATAAGTTCTTGAACGGAATTGATTTTGTAAAAAGGATTGAGATGGAGAAGTTGCGACAGCATTTGGTGAGCCTAAAGTGGCTCTTTCAAAAGTGTTTTGCAAGTTTTTGATCTGTTGTGGTGAAGCCATTGTAATTGTGTTCCAAAAAGTGTGAAGAAAGTCTAAACAGCGAAAAGTATACAAGTTGTGTGTTTATATATGTCCTAGTCAAATGCAATTAACAAGCTCATACATAAAAATTTTTCCTCTGACTCAAGAAGACACGCTCTGGCTGTGTGTGAACCGGGTCTGCTGGCTAGGGAGTGACTTGTGTGCAAAGTCACGTGCTGGGCGGTGATTGGCTGGGAGGTGCTGTTGCTGTGTGGTATATAGGTGTTTGTGATTTGTGTTGTTTGTGATGGTTTATTGTGCTAGTTGTATGGTGTTTGGTGTAGTATGTTGTACTAGTGTTGTACTGTCTGTGGAGAGGCTTGAAAGTTGACTCTGTATGGCTTGAGCTGGGTGTGACTCGGGCGGGGCTGGCGTGTATGGAAACTTGACTCGGGGATTGTGTCATTCTTATCTCACCGGGTCAAATCGAGTTGAAGGATAGGTTTGACAAATGTCTCTCTGGCATGAGATGACAATTACAAGTATCGTTTAGTGATTGGTGAGCACATTGAGGTCAAAGACTGTCATTGGGTAAAGGTAGAAATCACTCCATCATTTCTGAATGTAATTTGTAAGCATCATAGACTGTGAAGTATCTTAATCAGCATTGAGTTTGACGTTTGACTATTATATTACAGTTCCAGTTGAATATATCATTTAACAGTCAACTTTATGTGTTTGGGTATATTCACGGAATTCCATACTGTCCACCCTTTAAAGTTTGGCTGTAAAATGATAGTTCAACAGATGATATTGTTTGATAGAATAACAGTTGTCGATATTTCCTTGGGGATACTGACAAATTAACCAACAATAACTGTAGCTACTTAGTAATAGCTCTACTAGTTGAAGCCAGTAATCTGCACCAGAGTTACAGTTGTTACTTGTTGATATTTCTGTTATATTATTAATCACTGCTGGAAATGGCCGCGAAACGGCACGCCATAGTGTTGATGGATTGCTCCAGGGAATTAGCGGCTTAGAAAAAGCCACTGGCAGTTAACGGCCTTCGACTTGACATATATAAGGAATAACAATTCCATATTTCTCAACTTTTATCATCAATTTAAACCAGCAAACAATACTACAAACACAAAATGTCTAAATTATCCCCAAACTCATTAATAACTTTAACCAATGGCACTGGAATTCCAACAACTGGATTTGGTGTTTATCAAACACCACCAGCTGAAACTTTTAACATTGTCTTAAAAGCTCTTGAAGCTGGCTATAGACACATTGACTCTGCTAGATACTATAACAACGAACAAGAAGTTGGTGATGCTATTTTGAAATTTTTGGAAACAAATCCTTCAGTTAAAAGAAGTGATCTATATTATACCACCAAATTGTTCAATTTGGATTATGAAGAAGCAAAAGCAGCAATCAAGGAATCTTTTGAAAGGGTTAAAGGTCTCGAATATATTGACTTGTTCTTGATCCATGCACCAATCACAAACAAACGTAAGAGATTAGGTCAATATAAAGCCCTTCAGGAAGCCGTTGATGAAGGTATTGTTAAATCAATTGGTGTTTCAAATTATAGTATCAAGAATCTTGAAGAATTATTATCATGGGATGGATTGAAATATAAACCTGTTATTAATCAAATTGAATTACATCCATGGTTACCAAGAAAAGATGTTCAAAAATTTGCTAAAGATCATGATATTAAATTAGAAGCTTATTCTCCATTAACCCAAGGTAAAAATTTAAATTCACCTGAAGTTACCAAGATTGCAGAAAAACATGGTGTTTCAAATGCTCAAGTTTTACTTAGATGGTCTTATCAACAAGGTTTTATTCCATTACCAAAAACTGCAACTGAATCAAGATTAAAACCAAATTTAACCGTATTGGAAGATGTTCCTGAATTAGATGCTGAAGATTTGAAATCTTTGGATTTCCCTGATAGTCATGAAGTTTATGCTTGGGATCCTTCAACTTTTGAAGATGATGAATAATTGTCTAATTAGATGTATAATTACAATGAATTTCTATTGAATTTTAAAAACATGTAGTAACTTTTTTAAATTAATGATTATATAACAAGTAGTATCAATGCATAAACCCCTATTATCGTAGCGATCCTTCTAGTATAAACCATCGCTCTCGATCGAATAAGTTCATATGGAATATGGCCCGCGCCCGGAATCAAAACTTTTAAACACAAGTTCAACCTGCAAAATTATATATATAATAATTGAGTTCGTTATATCAAGAGATGTATACCTATGGCTCTAATATAACCATATTAATTTATTTTGCCTCAAAATTTAATAATATTAAATAAAATTAAAATCAAATAAAAATTAAGATTAACCTCATTTTATTAAAAATACAAACAATTTTGATTTAGTCAAAAATTTTCAATTTTCAAACTTTCGAATTATGCCAAGTTGAGCATTTCAGCTAAAACTAGAATTAAAAATTTGAATACTGACAGATTTTAAACTCATTTTGTTATAATTTAGATCCTCAAATTGCCGAATAGATAAAATGATGCATTTTGAGTACCTCCGAAATCTACGTGCTACGTTTGCAAAATATCTTGCACAGCTACCAGATATGCATCTTTTTACCCCAAATTATTGTGCTGAAGAGTAAATCACCTTTTATTATATTTCAAAGCTGAGATTATACAAGTGCATTCTTTTGTGCGGCAGGGATGAATTGTGATTAGCAGGTACTATAGTATATAATTATACATCTCTCAGCTATCTGAGGAAAAACTTTATAAGCTATATATCATAGAAAGCATACTCTTATTAAAAATGAGATCTCAAATTCCATATGTATGAATAACAATAAAGCTGTATCTAAAGCTGGGCTTTCGATCATATATGCATCGAACAAAATGATCGTGGAGTTCCGAAGCTACTTGAACGATATCTCGGCCGAGTGTAATAGATGACTGAGATTTAGTGGCAATTAAGAGGTTACTAAGATAAATTATTGAAGGAGATGAAGGGTGATTCTCAAAAGGTAACCTCATTGGCTTGCACATCTTGCAATACTTTGTAACGTATCTATTGTGGTCTTGATGCTATAGAATACCTTTGCTTTAGTTCACCCGCGAATTGTGGTGATGTTTCCACAAAAAGTATTGATCCTTTATTGACTATTAAACCAACTACAACGAATTAACAGAACAAGAGATATCAACAACGAGAGCTAAACAACGTGAAATGGTACTACATGGTGATAGTGTAAATGAAGAGAGAGAGCTGATTTATTTAGGAAAGTGGTTATGATGATGAGATTTGATGAGATTAGGATGCTTAAGATGTTAATGGATCAAACAGAGCGCTTAGCAAATTTAGGCAGAAGGCCCCTCTAAAGCCCACTGTGTCTAGGCAGGAGTCCTGGACAGGCTTAAATTGGCTTGATGGGTCCCAAAATGTGGGAAATTGGGTGATACCCAATATTTTCTCTTCTTTGTGTTTGTGCTTCTGATGGTTCAGTAAACAATCAATCAATTTACGAAGAGATCCTACTGGGGGAAATTTCTAGAAGGAAGCTTAGGCAGGTATCTAGGCAGCCTAAGGATTACTGGGGGAAGCCCAATGGAAGCTTCTTCTGCCTACGGCTAGGCTCGTTGCCTCCAAGATTCAAAGTTGGTTTTGTGTTTCTGTGGTTTTGACACAAAGATACAATTTTTCGAAAAAGATAAATAGATGAGCTGCCCCCAATTCTCTTCTTCTTTTCTACCCATCACTTTTATGCTCTTCATTGTTCCATCATCTGATCTTCATTGTGATACCACTTCATTCATCTCATCATTCATTGTGCTGGTGGTTCATCTGCTGTCATTCATCCATCTGGGAAGCATTTCATTCATTTCATTCACATCATTGTTTTATCATCATTCCATCATCATTTCATCATTATCTTAGGTCTTGCTGGTATCGTCCATAAGTGTGATCGAGGTTTCAATTTAGCTTTGCAATGGTTAGGGGAGACACTCAAGCAGCATTGTTTTAATCCAAAGGTTGATGATCATGGGGTTCATGGCCCGTGGTCCGGATACTTGAGGATGAACCATAGAGTTGAATCATAACCTGCCAAGGGTACCCAGTACCTTGTTATGAGGATTCTCAACATTGGGAAACTTTGTTGATTTTGAGTTGTTTCACGATCTGATCATGGTCACTCTAGCCATTGCACACACCAAAGCGGTTGAAATCGAAATCCACTCCCAGGCTGCTGTTCATCATTCATCATCATTCATCATTCATCAAGTTCAGGTTCAACTTCAACTTCATTTAAATGCTTCCCAGAGTTCTCATTCATTTTTGGTATCATTTCAGATAAATCTTTAGTCGAAGCTTTTCCAGTTGTTTTAGGTTTCTGTTGCTGCTAGTCAAGGTTCCAGAGTTATCAATGCTCCACAGGTTATCATCATTCTTTCCAGAGCCATCAATGCTCCACAGGTTATCATCATTTTTCCAGAGCCATCAATGCTCCACAGGTCATTATTGTTCCAGAGTCTTCGTGCTCCACAGGTATTGTCATCGTTTT
>JAKTWT010000216.1:0-23271 GCA_030582155.1 Hansenula lynferdii | reverse complement strand
GAAAGCACCGTTTCCCGTCCGATCAACTGTAGTTAAGCTGCTAAGAGCCTGACCGAGTAGTGTAGTGGGAGACCATACGCGAAACTCAGGTGCTGCAATCTATTATTTTTTTTTCAACTCCTGAATTTGTGCGTTTATTCTAAAGGAATTGGCGGGCTTTTCTAAGAGTTATTTTTAATGTTTTGAGCCCTAATGAGATTCACGTGACTAAAATGGTAGGGCTCCGGTCGATGCTGTTCTCATTGACTTTCGCTGTTAATTAGGAGATAAACTTGCAATTTCCCAGGAAATGAACCAGATTTGGCCTAACTCAACGGTCTCTTCGTGGTGGAAAATGCTTTCTTCGTAAGAGATAAATATTGCAGGCTAAGTTGTTCCTATTACGCAGGCTGGCTCAACCCAATTATTGGCTAATGCTTGGGTAGTGGTAGGCTCATTCTCCCTAGAGTGCTACGTTGACTCCTCCTAAACACGAATTAACGGCTTACTCTCTTTTTTGGTAGGCGGAGTCTGCCCAATTGATGATATGCTTACTCTCGCTATTTAAGTTGCTGCCTTTGCCCAAGTTCCCTGCTGACTGCCCAAGAGTTTTAGGCTTCTTTCGCCTAAAAGCTTGGCTTATGTCACCTAAGTAATGAGCCCACTCTGCCTAAATGGCTGTTTCATTAGACAATCTCTACTTATCGTTCGACCTAAAGGACTCCCTCTGTCTGCCCAGGATGTAGGCCCACTCTGCCTAAGACCTAGGCAACTCTCCGCCAGAGCTTTACCTAGAGTTTTGTTTTTCAAAGGATACCGCAAATTTGGCTGGGAGAATTAGCTAATGACCCGCGAATGCTCTATTTCTGTTCGATCTGATAAACAGAACTTTTTTGAAAAATGCCAGATTCCAGAGTGAAAATAATTCTAAAGTCATCATTCTGGCTCCATCTCGCTTCGTCAAGTTTTTCCTTTTTCCATTCTCATGTTAAAACTTTAATTTCAACAATGCAAGAATATACACATGATTGAATCAATTCTCTAGACTTGTAACGTATTTCCAGTTGGCATATATAGTAAATTCACATGGGCATGTCCGAGAAACTAGCTTAAGCCATTCTTGTTGATAGCTGGTCATGTTGAATCTTTGATCTATGGTTGGTGAATTGGTTTAGCTGTACCGCGTAAAATATAATTCATGGGTGCTTTGGTGTTAAAGAAAATATGTATTTAGGATGCACGAACCTATTCTACAATTGCTTTTAATCAGAGGTTGTGATATTTGATCAAACACGGTCATGGCATTGTTATCTTTTTATTAGAAGGTCCAAAATTCACGATCAAAGTACTTGATCTTTGTTTTCGTTGTTCGCTAAAAATTTTAATCGACACGCGAAATAATTCATTTTTTACACAAAATCGCTTTTCGGCTTGACCGTTGTTACCTGAAAGCATGGGTCAATTGAAAACCATAATGACTATTGATAAGTCAAATTCGAATTGGTGAGAATACAGATAGCACAAAGGTGCAAAATTATTCATCAACAAGCTGCTAAACTTTACACATCAGCGAACGTCTGATCACTTAATTACTATTTTACAAAAGATTCTTTTCGTGTCTTGTTATTAGTTGAAGAGATAGCTGGCAAAGCAAGCTCCCATTATTTAGCCATTAGAAACTTAACTTCGAATCGGGGAGCTCATTATTGGTTGCAATCCCATCTTTGGCATCATCTTTACTGACTGAACAAATCTGTCATCACGTCAAAAACAAGGCATACATTATTCTAATCAACAAACGAGATGAACTTTTCATTTGATGAACAGCGAGCTGACTTCATACATGAGGCATTGCCTATTCTGAACCAAGAGTTTAGTGCTGAAATTAATGAGCCATCAGCAACCCAAAATGACCTCGAAGATCCAAGTTTAATTAAGACAGATTCAAGGGATAATTATGCTTCCATAGCTACCAGTACAATGAACCAATCTTCAGCGGAACCGTTGTCCATAGTTTCAGCATTTGATCAGGAACCAGAAATAAATTCTAATGAGAACCAAACCGAGGAGAATTTTGATCGAGCATTTCAAGAGTTCTTGGCCGAAAAGAACCCAATCAACCTTGTTGAAGACCCTGTTATTTTAGAAGTGATAATAACAGATAGAACAGGGTCAATTGGTATGTTGGTCTTGAAAGACAACCAGGGAACTGATCAAAACCCACAAATCATTATGTCAATTACATTTGGTGATAGACTAGAAACTGGATGCTTCTACAAAACTCATAAATCAAGACTAAACATCAATGATTCTGGCTCTATGTTTAAGCATTACTCATCACCATACATTATACTTGATAACACCATTGCTAAAATTCCAGACCTGGAACTAGCATCGCAGAACAAGTTTCCACGCTCCACTTTCTTCGAAGAGGCACCATTTAAAGAGGTCAAGTCCTTATTGAAATCGAAAAAGTTAGCAAATAATGCAATTATACCTGTATTTGTCCATTTAACAGATGAATTAGGCGACGGTAATTATATCATGGCTGATCTTAAAGGTGAAACGAAGCATCTTTTGAAACTGAAAAATGGTGACTTAAACATTGATATGAACTGCGTGTTTTATGCTCCATTTTTGAAAAAACAGGATGATTTCTTAGTGCTTGATTCTGCTGAGGAATTGTTTCAATTAGATGACAGAACCACCAGGTACATGTTTTTATTATCTTATGAAAAGGCAACTGCCCTCAGGACTTCTGGTAAAATGCCTTTCATTAACCTTCAATCTCGTTTATTTGACCCAAGCTTCCCAGATGAAGAGGATTTAGAGACCGACGAAGAAGAGTTTAAGATATCTTTGGTGAAAATTCGTCCATCATCGTTTCCATCTTATGCAGATGATTTCATCTACGAAGGTTGTACTGGTCACCAGAGAAAATGGGGAGGCTACAAGCATTGTCGTGAATGTGAAAAAGGTGGTCTTGGTTCAAGATATTATTTCCGTGTAAACTTGACTTTCGAGTCCATAATTTCTAAAGAAAGAATTGGCATTGCTGTCTTTGACGAAATTGCTCGAAACAACTTATTCATTGGTACCAAATTCCAAGATCCAAATGTATTTACGGGTAGGGGAAGGGAGTTGTTGGAAGAGTTCAAACAAGAGATGATTCCAAAATTATGCTCAAAAATTTTCAACATACGTATCAAAACAAAAGAATGGAACTATAGAAGAGAAAGTAGGTATAGTCAATCTCTCATAGGAATTTCTGAAGCTATTGAGAGTATCCAGAATCGAAACACGTTTGATGTATAAATACTTTGAATATTTTATCATGATATTGTAGTTCAATTTGTGTCAGCTATAATAAGAATATGAAATAAGAATTACTGTCAATATGATCTTCATTTTGTAGTGAGAGAGAGCCTAGTATTTGTGTCTAAACTCCATTAACACAACATGATTAATATGCGTGAAGATCTTCCATCAAACTCCAAATTCCAACAGACAACTAATCATGAAACTAATCATCACTTTATTTTCGATGATAAAATGAAGACGACAAGTAATTAAATTGATAACTTAAACAATATTCACTCCCATGATCAGATATTGTTTATAATTGTCTGTAGAGGTTTTGAGATCTCAAACTTCAAATCACCTTATCGAAAATAAAGATAAATCAAGATTTTTGAGTCTTGACTGATTTATTCGAGCTGAAATTAACGTATTGATAGATCAGACAACATGGAGTCTAATATAACACAATAACAACCTTTAATATCAACCGCCAATGAATAAAGCATCAAGATAACCAAGCTGGAATGTAAGCAAAAGAATACTGAATGCTGGGAATATCTGATGCATTGAGTTTGAATTTGTTTTTTGGCGCCTGTCAGTCATTTCTGGACTCTTTATGATTAGTTCGAACTTCGGATCAATGAGTAGCTCTATCCTGGAAATTGGGCAATAATCTCACGTGTTAAGGTTTGCACACGGTAGCATCAAAATCAGACTTCAATAGAGGATTCAAAGCATTTCCCATTCTCAACTTCTCTCGTCATAATTTTGTTCATCACTGGAAAGTTGTTGGTAGCTCACTGAAATGACCCTTGCTGATCCGTCACAGGAAAAATTTCATTGAACGATTAACTGCTCTTCAGTTACAGCCATGGGAAAATGTTGCATCTCTCCATGAAATTTAAGCCATTGATATGATATATCTTGCTGATCTGTTTGTTTCTTGCGTTTGTTGTTTCATCTTAATTTCTACCCGCGAATTTAGCACATTTTCGCGAATATGTAGCCAGTTTAGAAAATCTCAGATTTCAACTTTCAACTAATTCAACTGAGGTAATACTCCAACAATGAAGAATTTTGCAGAAAAGGTTCGTCTTTGACTACATCTCTTGGGAAATTACAGAGATTCCTTCAATATGCTCAACTTTATTTCCATTTGCTTGGGACCCCAGCTCAATTGCTTTAAAAATATGGAAGTCTAATTATAATTTGATACGTTATTTGTTATTTCCCGATTTATCAATATGTGATAGATCACATTTCACATTGAACTAGAAGTTTGTTTAATAAAAATATCAAAATTTCATTCAAATTGTAATCATGCCCCTTGAATGCAAGTGAATCAACAAAGCTCAATGAGAAGGAAATCTAACAGAACAAGGAGGAGACCTAAAAATAACTCAGACTTAGACTATGAGAATTCATCTGGATCTTATCAATACAATGAAACTTCTTCACTTTCATCAACTCCCAAATCTTCACCTGTCAAAACCAGATCTTACTCTTCACCTTCCAAGAGACCTCCTGAACCGTTAAACATTCAAAGCTCACCAACGAAAATCAGACGTCGTCAAAGTACACTAAACCAATTTTTTAGCCCAATGATTGACTTATCAGAATCCGATGAAGCAAGCTTTACAGAAAATTCCAGTGAAGATGAACATGAGGATTCATATATTGATTGTGATGATGAAAGTTAAGATAGTAATTCCTATGGTCGTTCTGATCGTGCAGAGTCTGAAGATGAAAGTTATGCAGAAAGTTCCAGTGAGAATGGCTCTGAAGAGGACGAGGAGTCCCTGATATCAGATGAATCACTGCTTGATGATAATGATACAATCTTAACATTCAAAATCACTTTGACCAATCTTCTAAGAGATGCTGCCATCTTGGAGATTTATGAAGATCTTGAATCAAAAATCCCATACAGCACTATTATGGCTTTTCAAGGTAATTGGTATGATGAGTTTAGAAAGGGATCCTTGTATGAAATTCCACTAAATGATTGGAAAAAGATGATTTCACATTCATATTCAAATTATGGATCAAATCCATGTGTTGTGTTTGACAACAAATTTACGTCGAATTTAAAATTCTTGGAATTGAAAAATGATGTGATATCTCTAGATTTCTACCGGAATGCCCCCTTTAGGCGAATCAAAGCCTCTGATAGACTTAAATATGGTGGTATCATACCATTGTTTTTACGGTTCACAGATCAACTAAATGATAAGTGCTTTATTGTTGCTGACTTGAAGAATAATTTGAAATATCTTTTACGTGTCAAGCGTTTAAAATACTTAAACAAATGGAAACGAAAGGTATTCTGTATACCCTTTTCTACTATAAAAGACGGTGGATTAGTCATAGAGTCAAATAAACAGATTGTTCGTTTGAAAAAAAGAGATATATCAACCGTGTTCCCCAATTTCAACAATCGTTCATTTATCCATAAGGTTCAAAATGGGCTTCCATATATGGATTTTAACCATGGTATTGTATCAGTGGCCTCAATATTGAATAGACCTCAGCAGCATCATCGTGAATCGCATTTATCAATGGTCAAGATAGATCCTACATCATTTCCTCGATTTACTATAGATTATGTTTATAAAGGTTGCTTGCAACACAAGAAAAAAATACAACCAGGAGACTATTGTCCACGCTGTGAGGGAACACCATTCCATACTCGTCACTACTTCCGTTTCAAGCTAACATTTTATTCAATAATTGACAAATCTGAACGAATAGATGTCACTTTGTTTTCAGAAATTGTCGAGTATGCTCTCTTTAGGGGTTCAGAGTTTGAAAATCCAGATATATTTGCTGAGCCCTTTCATCAGCCAGATTTGATGAATGGATTGGAAAAACATTTGATTAAAAAATTGGCCTCCAAAGTATACAATATCACACTTAAGACAGATGAATGGGTCAAAAACGGTATTTCGATATCGTTTAGTGAGATATTAGAAGATATTAAAGAGGTGAAGTGACTTAACATATGGCTTACGGATCTCAAGACGCTTCTATATTGAAGAGCTCATTATATAATTATGTTGTATCATTCAAGTCGTAGAAACCTATTTTTGAAGTTGTTAAGTCGTCACGAGATGTTTGTTTTTAAAACTATAGATACGAAACTTCCAAAGATTTATCAACTTTAGTCTTCATCACATTTTCATTAGCTTGGACAAAATGATCATTAGTAATTCTCATTATTTTTTCTCTTAATGCGATATACCCAGTCTCAGTAATTATAGCTTTAGCTTCAGCATCTGATAATTCATCTTTAGCACATCTAATATTTTCCACATCTATATCTTCAGATAAAGTCATCTTTCTTGTATGAATTTCAAAAATCTCGTTCTAATTTTCTTTATCTGAAGGTGAGAAATGAATTTTTCTATCCATACGACCTGGTAAAATTAAACCAGGATTCAAAGTTTGAACAGCACTTGTAGCCATGATAACTTTAATATCACATCCATCATCAGAGCCATCCAATTGATTTGACAATTCCAACATGGTTCTTCGAATTTGCTTTTCACCAGAGAATTGAGAGTCATATCTTTTCGTACCAATAGCATCAATTTCATCAATGAAAACAATTTCAGGTGCATTATCAACAGCTAATTAAAATAAAGATCTAACTAATTTTGGACTTGAATCAATACAGAACCAACCATTCTAGTAAAAGTTGCAGATGTAGAGTTAGCAACAGCTTCTGCTAATAATACTTTACCAGGACCTGGTGACCAATATAATAAAATACCTTTTGGTGGATGCATACCGATCTCACTATAGAATTCTGGATGTGTCAATGGTAATTCCACAGCTTCTTCAACTTCTTTAATTTGTGATTCTAACACACTATATTGAGCAATGTGTCAACATCATCTTCCAAAATTCCCACAGTGGAAACTGTCTAGTTATGTAACTGAACAACCTGGTTCTAATATTTCTTTATCAACAAATGATGAAAAATCATGTTTTTCTCTACCCGCGAATCTCCGCGAAAATGCGCGAATTTGCTGTCAAAAATTTCACTCATCTCACATTTCAAGTAATATGTACTCCAACAATAAAGAAATTTGCCACAAAAATCCATGTTTGATTACAGCAATTGGCCGGCTATGGAGATGTCTTCAATATATTCAAGCTAATTCTCGTTTGCTTTGGATCTAGTTTCATTGGGAAGATAAGGAAGTCTCATTTTTAATTTGTTATTTCCCGATTCATCAATCAAATTGAATGTGATTGATCACATTTCACGTTAAATTTGAAGGTTGTACTCGAAAATTCAAGATTGAAGCCCCTTGAACCCAGAATAATAATAAACAAAACTAAATGTCAAGGAAATACAGAGCAAAGAAAATTCCTGAGTGGGATAAGTCAGAATTAGACTACATAGAGAACTTCCCAATGGGAATGTATCAATACGATGCAACTCCTTCACCCCCATCAACTCCCAAATCTTCACCTGTCAAAGCCCAGTCTTACTCTTCACCTTCAAAGAGACCTCCCGAACCCTTAATCACTCAAAGCTCACCAACGAAAATCATACGTCGTCAAGGTACACCAAGAAAATTTTTTAGCCCAACGATTGACTTAACACAATCGGATTTGGATAAAGCAGCTGCAAAGAGTCCCACTAAAAATAAGAGCCTTGAGAAGGCTGAAACAATTCATTCCAACGGTGCTGATTATAGTGGAAAGCTTCAAGAAGCATTAAATACATCTTCAGGGGCAGAGAATTTTGAAATATTGAACGAAATTTCAATATCAGAAGAACCACTCATTATTAATGATGATAGAGTCTTGAAATTCAAAGTTATTATGGCGAGTCCATTTATAGATACAGCTCTTTTGGAGATAGTTGAAGATCAAAGCTCATTGATGGGAATTCCATATAAAACTATAATGGCTTTCCAAGGTAGTTGGACTGGTGAGTTTAGGAAAGGATTTTTGTTTGAAATTCCATTTACTGATTGGAAAAAGATGGTTGATTATTCATTTGAAAAAGATGATTCAAATCCGTGTGTTGTATTTAACAACAAATTTACATCTAATTTGAAGCCATTGGAAACAAAAGGTACCAAAAATTTGGAGAGATCTCTAAATTTTTACCTAAATGCCCCTTTTGAAAGAATTCTAGAGTCTGATGAACTTGAATATAATAAAACCATACCGGTGTTTGTACAGATCACAGATAAACTGAATGATAACTGCTTTCTTGTTGCTGATTTAAAAAATGATTTGAAATATGTCTTGCGTGTCAAACAGGTCCACGATTTGAACAAATGGAAAAGAAGTGCATTCTATTTACCTTTCTGCGCTAGAAACAAGGATGGATTAGGATTAAAATCGAGCAAGCAGATGTATCGATTGAAACAAGAAGTTACGTTATCGCTGTTCCCCAATTTCAATGAGCCTTCATTTATCGATAAGGTTAAAAATGGACTACCATATTTGGATTTTTACGATGGTGTTGTATCAGTGAGCTCAATTTTGAGTGGATCAAGAAAGCATGATTGCAAATCACAATTATCAATGGTAAAGATAGATCCCACATCATTCCCTCAAATAACTTCAGCTTATGTTTATGAAGGTTGTATCGAGCACAAGACCAAAATGGTACCAGGACAAAAATGTAGATCTTGTAACGGAGTGACTACACGTTACTACTTCCATTTCAAGCTTAGATTTGAGTCGATAATCAACAAAGAACAAATTACTGTTGATTTGTTTTCAGAAGCTGTTGAGTCTGGCATTTTCAGTGGCACATACTTTGAAAATCCTCGTACATTTGGTGGATCAATTCATCAGCCAGATCTGATGAAAAAATTGAATGAGGAATTAATTCCGAAATTGTGCTCAAAAGTTTATAAAATTTCACTGAAGACAAATGAATGGATTAAATTTGGTGTATCTCAAGGGTTTAATGAGATATTGAAAAGTATCGAAGAGATTAAGTGATTGCAGATTGCAAATTGCTGGTAGAATTTCAATTTCATGTATTAAAAAACACTTTTTATAATTATGTCGTATTGATCAAGCAGTAGAAAACCACTCTTTAACTTGGCAAGAGACCTTGTAACGTTACCTGTCAAAGTTAAAGGTTAAAGCACCAATATATTTGATAAAGGCAAGCCAATCCGAGCCCGCGCGTAAATTTAAATCCGGTCCTCAAAATACCCGCAAAAAGGTGCAGCTAAATAGTAAAAACACACATAAAAAAGGTGCCAATATCTCAAATAGCAGGTGACTCTTTTGATAAGAAACATCCAATAAAGTCGATGGTGATGCTTGATTCTTGAACAGCGAGTGGTGATTTGGCAATTTACAAGTATTACTGTTTTGATAGCTTTATAAGAAGCTGATCAAGTGATTATCGCAAGCCAAGACTCTCTGATTTATACAAAAGGCTGTCGTTTCCTGTCAAAAAAGGTAAACCTAATTTGTTTTGATCAAAGGCTCGGTCTGTGCAAGGATGGGAGAAATTGTACAAACGGTGCTCCAGTCTTTGAGCTTGAAGAAGCCCAATAGGATCCTATGTCAAAGAATATTCAAATGTGTGGTTAACTCCACCATTGCTTTGATCTTGTGCCTTGTTCCAAGCACGTTGTCCAAACTAGGTAAAGAACCTGCTATGTTACCACTATTATCAGTTATGGTTCATCCGGGGAGAAGATTTGGTACAATGATTGAAGCCTCGTGTCTTTGTACATCAGGATTATTATTAGGGAACGCTTATGCCCTTTTAGGAAGATTTCTAGCTCAGCAAGCACTAGGATCAAAATGGGATCTCACAGATAAACTACAAAAACTGGAGAATTATTCTAATTTCCAAGCTGCCTTAGCTATATTGGCTGTTTTTGAAATTCTCATGTTGTTCTTCCATGGTTGGATGAGAAGTATATCACACAAATATTTCGCAATGGTCTTCCCATTGTTCTTGGTTGTGCATTTCACGTTTATGGCTGATTTGAAAACAGATGCAGCCACAATGTCCATGAGTTTCACAGTGCCCTTTTTCATTGGTATTGCATTCTCCTTGGCATGTAATTTGCTTATATTCCCCGAGTTTGGATCGTCTTATTTAGGGAGATCAATCACCATAACATTAAATGAGTTACAAGACACTATTGATTCCACAGTGCAATTCTTCATCTCCACAGGGAACGGTGAATCTCTTTTTCCTAATGAACCATTAACTTTAGGTCAATTAACCAAAAAGAAAACCGCGCTCAGATCCAAATTAAACTCAACACAGGCTGTTTTACAAGAATGTTTATACGAGATCTCATATTCACATTTGTCACCTGCACAATTGAAAGGTGTCATTGAGCTTTTGAAATCACAGTTATCATATATTAGTGCATTGATCAATGCTTCACAGTTGGAATTCTCACTGTTGAATGAAGATGGTGTCACTGAAGGGGGTCAAAAGCAAGGTGAACTATTACTTACAGTGTTGGACCGTGCTAAGGGACCAATATATAAATTACATAAGTCTATTTCTGAAAGTTTATACTTCATCAAGCTTGGTATTGCTCACTCATATGATGTCAAGACAGACATGGTCACCAAATCATCAACTTTTGAGCTTGCAGATGTTGACATTAGCACTGTGAGTTTTGATGATTGTATAAACAATTTGGCCAAAGCCATGGCACAATTTGATATCACATTGAGAAAAGAATTATACAATTTGGATACAGAATTTGGGGAATACCTGTCACCAAACGATGATATGTTCCTGTTGTCCTCATTTTTAATGAACTTGAAGGAAGTTGCCAATGCGGTCTGTAATGTCATGAAAGAGACAAAACAGATTTATGAATATCGTTTACAACAACAACAAAAGGGGATATTTGGAAGAAAACTATGGTTTTCCTTTTTAACTTCTACAGACCAATTGAAAGGTTGGTTTATTGCCAATAGAAACGATATGGTTAACAACAATGAAACTGCAAGTTTAAATGGTGATACACAATCCAAGATCTATATGGGTGACACCGAGTCAAGAACAAGAAGAAAATCAGTATCAACAGAACTTGATGAGAAAACTCCGTTGTATACGGAAGCTAAGCAAAAACTTAGATCAAGAAATCTCATTGATAGTTTGGTCGTTTGGAGTTTGGACTTTTATGACGATTTCAAACCACATTTCAAATTTGGTTTGCAGATAACTGTGGGACTAATGGTTGCCTCATTTCCAATGTTTATACCGAAAGCTAGAGAATGGTACGTTGATATAAGAGGTACATGGATTGGATTCGTGTGTATTCTTGTCTTGGAACCAGAGGTGGGAAGTACGTTTTTCGTTTTTTTCCTAAGAGGTGTTGGTGTTATATCAGGTGCTGCTTGGGGTTATTTGTCTTATGTGGCAGCTATAAATCAAACAAATCCATACTTAGAGACGATCGTGACTGTTTTCTATGCAATTCCTGGTTATTACTATTTCTTGGGTACGCCATATATTAAAGCCGCTATTATCGGTATCATCTCTGTTTATATTGTCTTACTTTCCGCTGTGATACCTTCAGAGATTGGTGGGTCCATTCTGGTGAATTTCGGTAAGAGATGTCTTGCAATGATTTATGGTGGTGCAGTGGCATTGATTTGTCAATTGATAATTTTTCCTATAAAAGCCCGTGATGAATTAATCGTGGAGGTATCTGATGCTATTGGTATGATTGCTAAATTACAGTTGATTTACGCTATGGGACTTGATGGTGAAAAAACAAAGTTGAGTATGACTGAAACAAGATATGAGAATTATAAAAAACTATCAACAAGTGCTAAATCGGCATTGACAAGAGCAGATGCTTATAGAGCTAGCGCTAAGAAAGAACCAAGATTGAAAGGGAACTATAAAGATGTTGAACGTGTTTTTTTCGAAGTTATTTTCATCTTGCGTGAGATTTTGGATCGTATGGATAATATCATCTTGTTAAGACGTATCTATGGTTCTGCAATCATTGAAGAGTTCAATGATACAGTCCATCCTTATAGAAGACAATTAACCGCATCAATCAACAATGTCTTACACACAGTGCAACGTGCATTGGTCACCAAGGCTCCATTACCACAATATTTACCAAGTCCAAAGATTGCACAATTGAGATTGATTAAAAAAGTTAGAAAAGTTGTTGAAGAAAAGTATCCAAGCACCAAGAGATCAGCGCCTTTGTTCGAAAGTGATGATGATGATGATGAAGAGATTCAAATGCAAATTCATGGACCACAAAGAACTGTCCAAAATCCCCAATATGAACATTTTTTGAAAGAAAAGTTCCTAAGTTGGAATGCATCAAGTGCGGCTACAGAGGAAATTATCGAATATTTGGAAGAATTAACAGAAATGACAAAAGTACTTGTTGGTGTTCATGAATTTAAATATGGGTTCTTGAGTCGTTCATTATATTCGAGTTACGCAGCCAAAGCAGCAAGAGGTTATAAACATCTTATTGATCATAACCAGGATAGAAGAGAAAGTCATGATGGCGGGGAAAGATCTCCAGAAGAAAACGATAGTGCGTCATCTGTCGAAGACTTTGATGTCAATCCAATTGCGTTGGTTAATAGTCGTAATTCATCACCAGGTTCCAGAAAATCTATTGAAAGTTCAGCAACGGGTATTTCAAATGGGTTTCGTAAACGTGTTTATTCAATTGGTTCTTGGGTTCGTGGTGATTTGACGAAGACCAAATCATTAGGTCAATATTCTGAGAATGAGATGGATATAAACGCAGAAGATGAAGAATTACCATTATCATTGATGAGAGTTGTTAGTAAGAAAAGTACAGTAGGGAATAATTAGAGTTGTACAAAAGTACAATGTGAAAAGTTTATAGATTTGGTTTTTAAATATAAATGCATTGGATGTATATTGATTGTTTGTATTAGTCAATCTCAATCACTTCAGGACTATGTACTTTTGGTTTTGGACTTGAATGAGAATTTGCATCTTTTCTCTTTTTGCTTTGCCTTAGCGATTGGCCTTGGCCTGCAAAAGCACTAACAGTATTTTCATTTTCTTTATCTTCTTCATTCTTCACAGGCACCAATGGGAATCCAAAAAATAATTGACCATCTGGTAGTTCAAGTTTAGCAGGTGGTCCATCAAAATTCAAGTCTAGTTCTTCTAGTTTTTTGTCTACTGGCTTGGGTTTTGATGCCTTTCCGGAAAGCTTTTGACCATCACCTTTGAATGTCGAAGCTTCCTGATTAGCTTTCTTTGCTAGTTCCGTATAGTTGATTGATTTGGCCATTGTACCCAATGGTTTCCCCACAGATGGGGTTGCCGACTCTCTGGATCTTGGAGTTGCAGTCTTGGAATAATCAGGTTCGACATAGCCTACCGGAGGTGCAAAATCTGTTTCTAAATCCGTTTCAATGACACAAATACTGTTGTATGCTGATTCTGGTTTTGCTTCAAGCACTTTGATACCATAAATTTTATCGTTATAGTTGATCTCTATTATATCATTGACACTCAAGGTTGAAAATTTCCGTAGAACGTTTTCCAAAACAGCTTTTGGATCAGATATATCCAAAAAATCAACTGATTGAGGTTCAATCTTGACAAATTTACCCAATGGAACATCAGAATTATTTGTCACCTTTATGATGGAGCCGGGTCTAAGCTCCAATGTATTCATCATCCATTGAGGTAGATACACCCTACCTTCCTCTGCAACGAATTCCAAAACACCAGAGTGTGTCTTCAGTCCATTTTCCTCGTTCGAAAGCTCAAACAACATTGGATATCTTATATGGAGCATTGTGAGCCTGTTCAATGCACTTGGTGGTAGAAAGATCTTACCACCATAATTAGCATCGTCTTTTCTAGTGCCGTCGGGCATCATTGCTACTGGATAGCATCTGAAGAAGTCTTCAAACTTCTGAGGTATACTGGCAAAAGCGCCAGAGGAGAAGCCAAAATTTGCACCGCCAAAGCTAGAGAACTAAAAAGTATTAGCATTCAATTCGGGTTCAGTAGGTATAAAGCTCAACTTACCATTTTCAATGTATAGATATAATCACTTTATTCGTTCTAGTTGTGTTTAGATAAAGCACTTGTTGATGAAATCAAATTGCCACTTTACAAACCAAAAATTGTGACAGCAAAATTCGCGAACGTTATCGAGAAATTCGCGAATTCCTGAAAAATAAACAAAGGGAGTTTCTTAAAGACGCCAAATTATCAACAAAACTAACTTGTCAAGTTTTGCTGCTTCGGTCAATTGACGACAATGTCTTCTCAAAATGATGCTGATGTGACAGACGCTTACCAGGATTCGGTAGGAAACTTTTCCGACGATGAAGTCTACAGCCAGATTGATGTGCGTGGTTTGATGGGCGCAGACGAAGATGATGAAGAACAAGAGGAAATTGTGTTTTCAGATGAAGACGATGAAAGCGATGGAAACCAAGAAAAGGAGAATGCCGAGATTATGGACGCCTTCAACAGTGATAACGAGGATAACGTCGATGATGATGAGGATGAAGAGGAGGCGTTCATGGATGCAATCAGAGCTGCTAATAAATTCAAACCGAAGAAAAGAGGAGACAAAAGTAAGCCTAGGGCTAAACCTACTAGAGCCGAAGATCCAGAAGTCACGGCACTTTTATCTGTCGCTAATGAACAGTTCGTTGGGGGACATTATGAAGATGCTGAAAAAAACTTTCAAGACATTATAAAAAAAGATCCAAGAAATTTCTCTGCTTATAAAACTTTGGGTGAGATTTATGAGCGTCAAGGGTTCTTCAACAAAGCTTGTAACGCATGGTTTCTAGCTGCACATTTGAATCCAATGGATGGTCCAAATTGGGAACATGTTGCTCGTGCGAGTAAAGAATTAGGGCATGTCGCTCAAGCTATCTATTGTTACGGAAGAGCTTTGACCGCCAAACATAGAACATTTGAAGTCTACTACCAAAGATCTATATTGTTCCGAGAAACTGGACAATATGGGAAATCATTAGAGTATCTTCAAAGACTACAAAAAAGTTACCCCACTGAATCCGATGTGGTACGAGAATTAGCACTGACCTATATCCAAATAAACAGAGTCAACGACGCGATTGCGATGTACTTGAAAATATTTGAATTGAATGTTGCTAAAAGAATCAAAGAAGAATCTGATGATAGGAATGCAAATGAAGATGACGAGGATGATGTCGCTTTCCCGGCTTTCAATTGGTCAATGTTGAATATTTTGGCTGAGTTGTTTGTAAAGCAAAGAAATCATTCTATTGCTATAAAGACAATTAAACACATTTCACGTTGGATTCAAGGAAGAGAGAATGAAGAGTTCTGGGAAGAGATCGATGATGATTCTGAATTTGATGAAAGAAGATATGAAGATTTTAAATTCGAAGCACTACCAGATGTTTTGAAAACCAAATCACATAAATTACCAATAGATATCAGAGTTAAACTCGGCTCGTTGAGACTAACGTTGAACGACGTTGAAGAAGCGCTGATCCATTTTGGGTTTTTATTGAATGAAGATATTGGAGAAATGGCTGATTTGTATTCTGATGCTGGTACTAAATTAGAAGAGGCACAACTATTCAGTGATGCTGTTAAATTTTATCTACCATTATCCAGATTGGAAGACTTTCATATTCCAGAACTATTCGCTTCTTTAGGTAGATGTCTAACAGAGCTAGGTAAATATGAAGAAGCCAGAGAATACTACTCATTTGCCCAAGAACTAGATCCAGAAAATCTAGATATTCAATTGGCACTTGTGGAAGTGCTGTATTATCTAGAAGAAGTTGAAGAATCACAACAATTATTAGAGTCAGTCACTTTGAAAAGAAAACAATTAGAAGGAGTGGATGGAGATGATATGAGTCCACGCAACACTTCAAGATTATTTGTCTCCGAAGATGACATGGATATTGATAGTCAGGCATTAATTCAAAACAGTACACTAAGAGTTCCGAAGAGGAGCACAAAATTGTCTGAAGCTGAGAAGCAAGAAAGGGCTGAAAAGGTTAAAAGAAACGTTCTTGAAAAACACCAGAGATTGAAAAGATTACATCAAGGTTTACAAAATGGTGATTCAATTGCCGCTACAACTTGGATTCAATTGGCATCCGAATTGATCGATATTTTCTCCAATGTGAAAAATTTTTTCCCAAAGGATCGTTCAAGACAATTTAAAGGTATTATCACAAGAACCAGAAATTTAAAGATGGATTTTGACTCAAAGATCGAGAGAATTGCACAATTATATAATGGATTTTCATCTAAAGCTGAAGAAAAAATTGTGGTTGACACCGAAGGATATAGAGGTTTGAAGTATAGTGAATGGTTTGATTTATTCATGCAATATGCTTTAGCTGTGGCCAAATATGAAAATCCAGATGACGCTAATGGTATTGTTGATAATGCGAGAAATGTTAATGTTTTCTTTCAAGATAAAGAACGTGATGAGATAATGAATATGGTTAAGCTTGCTGTATCCCTTCGGATGAAGGATCAAAGGGAGGTACTTGTATCTGTAAGAACCATATTAAACAGTTTCCAGTTCAATAAAAAGGCATTGAAATTGTTTTTGTTGTGTCAACCATCAGGGAAAATATGTACAGAGAACTTCATCTCTATCAATCATCAAAAATACTTCTTGAGACAATTAAAAGCATATGATTCATTGAACCAAAAGAGACATATAACTGGTCAGGCTACTGTTGCTAATGCAGATGCTGTGACTGAAGGTCATGATAATGCATATTTAATGTATATCTATGCCTGTTTGTTATTCACCAATAGAAGTTATGTTCCAAGTTTGATCTATTTCACCAGAATTTATAAATCATATCAAAATGAGCCAATTATTTGTTTTATGTCAGGTTTGGCACATGTTCATAGATCTATGCAACGGTCGTCATCAAATCGTCATTTGGAATTGTTACAAGGATTGAAATATATTATGGAATATTTTGAGCTAAGAAATTCACCAAATTTTGGAAGACTGGAACAACAAGAGGCTTTGTACAATTTAGGGAGAGTATATCATCTCTTGGGACTTTTCTCCATTGCAGTGGATTATTACAATCAAGTACTTACAGAGTTTGACGATTTAGACATTGAAGAAGATTTGAAAAAACATACAGCTTATAATTTGGTATTGATATACAACGGAAGTGGTAATACCCGCTTGTCTAATAAGATTATGGAAACTTATCTAACGGTATAAATGAATGATGATTGAATTGTTTTTTATTTTTGTATTATGATTATTAATCATTTACGTAATATTTCCGCGAATTTATATATTGTTGGCTTTAATTGTATGGGGCGAAATATCATAGCAGGGGTTAACAATTAGACAATACCAATCAATTTAATATACAACGACTTTTTTTGGTTTTTTAAAGATCATCTATAATATCTGAATCATGGCACCTTCCATTTCCCTACAAGTATGTGACTTTTTTAAAGATCTTTGTATCTAATACTGACTAATTCTCAGGGAAGACTAAAGGTGTCTTTAAAGATGGCCATAAGTAAACTGAGGTTTACACAGACAAAGAAACTTGAATTGGCTAAACAGCAGAGAAGACAAGTAAGTTATTTTGAAAGCTTAGTATAACTTAACGTTTCACTAATGAATTGATAGATGGCTGAACTTTTATCACAGGGAAAGGAAGAAAGCGCCAGAATCAGAGTGGAAAACATTGTACGTGAAGATATATACGTTGAACTTTTGGAGATGCTGGAGCTTTATTGTGAGTTGTTATTAGCAAGAATTGGGCTTTTAGATAAGAAAGAATGTGATACGGGTCTAGAGGAAGCTGTAAAGACAATAATCTACTCAGCGCCTCATACAGATCTCAAAGAAATCAATTCAGTAAGAGACATTTTGATTCATAAGTTTGGTGCTGAATTTGCTCGCTCAGCTATTGATAATGAAGATGATATAATTCCAACCAAAATAACCAAAAGAACAGCTGTGGAGGCACCATCTCCTGAATTGGTCTCTCTATATTTGAAAGAGATTGCCAAGGCATACGAAGTACCGTTTAGTGAATTGGACGACGAGGTTGTTGAAGAGGATGAAGACGAGGATGATGAAAGTGATGAAGGTGGGAACGGGTACCCTATCGAGCTCGAAGAACCAATAGAAGATGAACCAGTCGAGAGAATTTCCACTCCAAGAAAGCTTTCAGCAGCCAGCTTACCAAAACCTGGCGAAGCCAAGAAATCACCAATTTCTGTGCGACCACCACATAAATCCAGTGATAATCCAAATCCAAAAGTGAAGATTCCAGATGAGATACAGAAAAATGTTGGTAAAAAGAAGCGTACGAGTGATGCGGGATCTATTTCTAAGTCACCAGCAAAGACTGACACTGATATTGATGCATTGAGAAAGAGATTTGAAGCATTGAAAAGATAAATTTGTATAGTTATAGAATTCATAAAGATCACTTTATAATGTCCTGCCCCGCGAATTCTCTTATCAGTTTTTGTTTATTTACAAAAATCAACAACGTATTAAATTCTCTAGTGCAACTAACCAATTTAAAAGGCCATCATGGCTCTAACGCGTACTTATCTATCTTTCTGGCTATTTGGTTTGCTGAATAATGTTCTCTACGTGGTGATCCTTTCAGCTGCAGTGGATCTTGTGGGTCCTTTGATTCCGAAGGCTACGGTGTTGTTGGCTGATATTTTACCAGCTTTTATCATCAAACTCACAGCACCATTTTTCCTACATTTGGTTGGATATCCAAAAAGAATTGCTTGCTTGATCGTGCTGAGTGTCTCTGGTATGCTTTTGGTGACTTTTGGTTCCTTGGGAATGAAACTGTGTGGTATTGTATTAGCTTCTTTAAGTTCGGGACTTGGAGAGATTACATTCTTACAATTGACACATTTTTACGAAGAAACTGGTCTGAATGGCTGGAGTTCAGGTACAGGTGGTGCTGGATTGATTGGTAGTGGTGTTTTCATGTTGCTAACCACAGTATTGGGGATCAGTGTGCAAAGTTCATTGTTAATGTTTAGTATTTTCCCCTTTGGATTCTTGTATTATTATAGATTACCATCGGTGCACAATTATCAAAGTATAAATGATACAAGCTCAAGTGATATAGAGACTCAGATACTCGGACCATCGGATAAATTGACTCTTGAAGAGCTAAAATCACATATCACCACTACAATAACAAAAGTTTCCAAGCTATTCATACCATTCATGATCCCATTATCAACGGTATACTTATCTGAATATCTAATAAATCAATCAGTTGCACCAACATTATTATTCCCTATTGAGAAGACACCATTTAGCGCATTTAGAGATACATATGTCGCATATGGTACATTATATCAATTAGGTGTATTTATTTCTCGCTCTTCGGCCTCATTTATAAGGATTAAAAACTTATACATCCCATCAATTCTACAATCAATCAACTTGTTTATATTGATATGTCAATCATTATACTATTTCATTCCAAATGTTTATTTGGTTATGCTTATTGTGTTTTATGAAGGTTTATTGGGCGGTGCCGCATATGTAAACACATTCATGCTAATAATTGATACAGTCTCTGAATCAAATCGTGAATTTTCACTTGGTGCTGCTTCAATGAGTGATTCTGGTGGGATTGTTGTATCTGCATTAATCGGTCTTTGGTTAGAGCCAACACTTTGTAATTATCAAGTGGATCATGGAAGAGATTGGTGTAAAATTCATTAAAGTCCTTACTTTTTGACTTTTTTAGTTGATATACCCAATGAATTTGCCTTTCTTTTCAAAACGACTTTTTTCGGTGGTTCAGCCGGTTTGGAGAAAAAAGGTTGATCATATCCATCAGAATCAGAATCAGAATCAGAATTCGATTGAGGTGGAACAGGTTCCACTGATTCATCTTGTTCTTTGTCATTATCTATAATTTTAGACCTCTCTTCCATTTTATTCTTGTGTATCACTGTAGTTCCATTTTCCAACTTCCCACGATTCTTGAATATCTCCTCAGCCAAACGATCATCTGCTTCTGCTTCTTTTTGTAATCTATCCTCTTCAGCGGCTTTCAACTTGGCTTTCAACTCATTTTGCATATTCATATTTGTGGCTAGCTCATTCAATCTAGCATTTCTTTCCCTAATATCTTCAATTTGTTCACTAATTTCTTGTTGATGCCTTATATCATTTAATTTTGCCTCCAATTCTTCTAAAGAAGTTTGTTTTTTATCCTTTTGGAGTTCTTTCAACTTGGCATCTTCTTCCTCTTTTTCCAGTCTACTCAATGTCTCTTCCAATGTCTCTTCTTTCATCTGTTTATTTGTATTACCGGAATCATAGTTTTTCTGAGCACCGAATTCAATAACATAATCAGCACTCTTGGGGTCTGTTCTAAACAATATCTCACTGGCACATCTTGGACATTTAATATGAAACCTCACTATTTTCATCCCCAAATAAGTTTCATTTGTGCTCTCTTTTCTGGCATTGAACTTTCTAGACTTGGAAATGTATTCACCACAGTTTAAACATTTCATAGAAAATGGAGTCATCAATCTGACAGTGGGTAAACTTGCAGAACCAGTCTTTACTTTCTTCTTCTTCTTCACAATCTTGGACGGATCAAAGTCCGGTGGGTAGTATTTGTTGATCACCTTACGCTCAGACATATTTGAATAACTGTAGACCCTTCAAACTTATTCAATATTTACATACTTTACATCAACGCCTATCTGTATACGTTTTTTTTTTAATGGCACAAAAAGCGCCAAATCTCGCGAAAAAAGTCACTATTTTGCGCAATTCCTGCAAAACGTTCCAAATCGGGTATCTCGGCAGTATCACTGTGCCCGAACCGAAAACCCTGTAAATTCGCGTATCTTTTTGGCGTTTTTCCTGCCATTTTCGCTTCCCATACAAAAAAAACTTGAGGATTTTCACCTCAACACAGGAACCGTGCTTACTTTTGACAACAACAACACTTTTTGGCGAAGCTCTTTCCAGATCAATCCTTGTTTGAAATTACTCAGACACGATACAAATCAACAGAAAGCTTTACGCTTGAAACTTTCGAAGAATATCACCACCACTTATCTGCGCCAAAAAATTCAGATCACTCGCTAGAGAACAATTTCTTTTAATAGAATCAGGATAAATCTCAGATTTCAATACATTTCAAGTTGATTGCAACTCAACGAAACTTTTTTTAATCAACAAACAAATTTCAAAGGGTATATCTAGTACCTGACATACAACAGAGAAACTACCAAGATGAAGTCAAGCCTTTTGTCTTCGTCAACTGTCTTGATCTCGTTGCTTGGCTGCGTCTCTGCAATTTGGTTGACACCAGATAATACATCAAGTGTTAAAGAAGTATGTGGTATAGTCGCTGACGGTCTATTGAACTACTACGAAGGTAACCAATACGGGAAGCCTGTTGGGATGTTTACGAACCCATACTATTGGTGGGAAGCAGGTGGTGCCTGGGGGTCCATGATTGATTTCTGGTTCTTCACAGAAAACGATACATATTTGGATTTGACCAAAGAGGCATTATTAGCACAAACTGGTGAAGATTGGAACTATATCCCATTGAATCAATCTACAACAGAAGGTAACGATGATCAAGGGTTTTGGGCCATCGCAGTGATGTCTGCAGCTGAAAGAAATTTCCCAAACCCAGATGATGATCAACCACAATGGTTATATTTGGCTCAGGCTTGTTTCAACACCATGTCTTCAAGATGGGATGGTGATCATTGTCATGGTGGTCTTAGATGGCAAATCTTCCAATGGAATTCCGGTTATAACTATAAGAATTCTGTGTCAAATGGTTGTTTGTTTAATGTTGCAGCTAGATTAGCTAGATACACCGGTAATGATACATATGTGGAATGGGCTGAAAAAGTTCATGATTGGATGGAAGGTACAGGTTTACTTTCTGAAGGTCAATATTATTTCGTCTATGATGGTGTTAATGTTGATGATAACTGTTCTGAAGTGGTTAAATACCAATGGACTTATAACCAAGGTTTATTAATGTCTGGGTCTGCATTCTTGTGGAATTACACCGGTGAAGATATTTGGTTAAATAGAACTTTGAGATATTTGTCAAGTTCAAGTGTTTTCTTTAATAATTCCGTGATGTACGAAGTTACATGCCAAGGTTCAAATAACTGTAACACTGATCAAAGATCATTTAAGGCATTCTTTTCAAGATTCTTGGGTCTAACTGCTCAATTGGTCCCACAAACTTACGATAAAATCTATGAACTATTGGAGGCCTCAGCAAGAGGTGCTTCAAATTCATGTTCTGGTGGTTCTGATGGTAACACTTGTGGGTTAAATTGGTTTCACTCTGGTTGGGATGGTTATTATGGATTAGGTGAACAGATGGCCGCTTTAGAAGTTATGCAAAACTTATTAATTCGTGAAAGACCTGGTCCTTATACAAATACCACAGGTGGTACTTCTCAAGGTTCAGGTTCCGCAGGTACAGAAACTTCAAGTACAAATTTAACTCCACTATCTATTGATAAAGGAGATAAAGCAGGTGCTGCTATAATAACGTGTATTGTCGCTTTCTCAATCATCGGTAGTGCTACATGGTTGTTGTTATGATTGCTTTGATCAATTTCGTGATATATATATTTGTACAATAAACGTTCTCTTGTCTTATACCAAACCTGTTTTTCAAAAACAACACAGATTGGAAAGTTTGGACCCAACTTGTGCCTTTCTATTCCACCAAATATCAATCAACTTAACAACAAATTCAGCATCTTGCTTCGAATATGGATTTAGCCCCATTTCGAAAATATCAGCTGGTTCAATCCATATGGTTTTATCAACCAATTGATAATCAACAGTCTCACGTTCATCATCTTCATTCTCATTATTCATTATATCTGCAATCGTACTGAATATTCTCTTGGTCATATTTTGGAAATAACCAACTAAAATTAACGCCTGTTCAGCTTCATCTTTACTAGATGCA
>JAKTWT010000215.1:0-23961 GCA_030582155.1 Hansenula lynferdii | reverse complement strand
AATCAACTGTCCCTGTTGAAAAACAACAAAGAGTCCCAATTTTAACTATTGTCAAATGTGGTACACCAAAAGAAGCTACATCTGCTAAACCTGGTAATAGAGGTAAACGTGATTCTCAAATCATCTTGATGTCTTTCTTGCAAAAAATTACCTTTGATGAAAGAATGACTGAATTAGAATACGATATCTTGTTGAATATTTGGAGAATTACAGGTTTGTTGGCTGATATGTATGAAATTGTTTTAATGGTGGATGCTGATACTAAAGTTTATCCTGATGCTTTAACTCATATGATTGGTTCAATGGTAAAAGATCCTGAAATTATGGGATTATGTGGTGAAACTAAGATTGCCAACAAACGTCAATCATGGGTTACTGCTATTCAAGTTTTCGAATATTATATTTCTCATCATCAAGCTAAAGCTTTCGAATCAGTTTTCGGTGGTGTTACTTGTTTACCAGGTTGTTTCTGTATGTATCGTATCAAAACACCAAAATCTACAGATGGTTATTGGGTTCCACTTTTATCGAATCCAGATATCGTGGAAAGATATTCTGACAATGTTATCGATACTTTACATAAAAAGAATTTATTGTTATTAGGTGAAGATCGTTTCCTTTCAACTTTAATGTTGAAAACTTTCCCAAAGAGAAAACAAGTCTTTGTTTCAAAAGCTTGTTGTAAAACTGTTGCACCAGATAAATTTAAAGTTTTGTTATCTCAAAGAAGACGTTGGATTAATTCAACTGTTCATAACTTGATGGAATTGGTTTTAGTTAATGATTTATGTGGTACTTTCTGTTTTTCAATGCAATTCGTCATTGGAATTGAATTGATTGGTACTTTGGTCTTACCTGCTGCTATTTCATTCACTATTTATGTTATTATTGTGGCTATTGTCTCAAAACCTACCCCTGTGATGTCTTTGGTTCTTTTAGCGTTAATTTTGGGTTTACCAGGTTTAATTATTATTATTACTGCATCCCGTACATCTTATTTGATTTGGATGTTCATTTATCTTATTGCATTACCAATCTGGAATTTTGTCTTGCCTTCTTATGCTTATTGGAAATTTGATGACTTCAGTTGGGGTGAAACAAGAACCATCGCTGGTGGTGATAAAGGTCATGAAGATGGTGAAGGTGAATTTGATCATTCTATGATTAAACAAAGAAGATGGAGAGAATTTGAAAGAGAACGTCAAAGTGGTGTTAATAACAATGGGTTGGAAGTTCCAAGAAATACCTGGGATCCTTCACAACATGAGAAAAATAACGGTAATATCTCAGTGGAACTAATAGACTGAAAAAACTACAACACTCGTACACATCATCATTCTTAACATCATCTTATATATATACATAAAAATGCATTTGGAAATATTTATTTTTAAGATTGTTTGTAAAAGTCATTAATTATGTTTCTCACTAATACCTCCGAATCTTTTGTTTTCGAAAGAGATGAAACATTTTGTAAAAAATAAGGAAATATACTCCATAAAGGTTTGAATGATTCCTTATTCTTATCATGAATTGTAGAGATCAACTCTCGTAAGCTGGTGAATGAAGTTATTTGCTCACTTTGTTGAACAGAGCTTATAGGCCCATGATTTAACAATTTTTGAGCTCCAGAGTACCTTTTTACCAACAAGACTAATCTTGAAACAACATATGGTAAAGCAATCTTGAAAAGCCTATCTTGGGCATCATTTTGACCTTGGAAATAATCATTAGGATTCCCACTTAATTTAAATAAATCTTCAAGACAAGTTCTTCTGAGTTGTTGTTGAGTCAAAGACTTGATAGGTTCTGTTGTGTAATCATTAAATTTTTTCGATAAGATGAAATCAGAGATCTGATCAGGTGAATCAAAATTTTCTAAAAGATATTTTTCAACTTCATCATGTTGGTACAAAAATGAGGATTGCCACAAAGTCAAAATAAGTTTTTCAAGATTTTCATCAGATGTACTTTTCTGGCCAGTATACTGCAGCACACCTCGTTTAAAACCTTCGTAGACTCCAAAGTTAAATGATTCATCTCTGTCTTGGTTACCGATAGGTGTTGTGGAAATGATTGAATTGATGATGACTTCCCATATTTCCTTTTTGATTTCATTAGTGGAATGTTCACCTTCATTCAACTCTAAAAGTGGGACAACTCTCAAAATTAAATCTAGTAAAACAGAGAGTGATTTTTTCCAGACTTCATGATCTTTCAAGTTGGCTCTGTGTGCTTCATCTTCAGTGTCACCTTGAACAGCATCCAATAAATTTTTGAAGACTTTAACAAACGTCTTGTTTGCTAAAAGAGCTTGAAAGTCTTCTATTGATGATATGATCCCACTTAGTGCGTTCAGTGAGAGCTCACTTATAGCGATGAAACTTGGAACTTCTTTTCCTTTTCCTTGCAGCTTTTTCAAAATTCTTGTTCTCGTTTGGAACGGTAGCAATGCTATAGATGAGACGTTCGATAGAATCAATGATAAGACATCAGGGTCTCTGGATGTATCAATTTCCTTCAAAATTTTCATAATCACTGACTGTAATTTGGTGGGTTTTTTTAAATCCTTTGTAAATGATGGGAGAAATGGAAATCTAATTGCATTATTGAAGATTGCTAAAGACTTTTCAAGTTGAGGTGTTGACAATCCATTCAATTTGTATAAGTTCTCAAATGCAGAAATAAGCTCCACGATACAGTCTAAATAAGTATCAGTGTCTGATATCACATAAGTGATGGTTTGAGAGCTCCAAAATCCAAATAATATTTCGAAAATTTGTTGATCTATCTTTTTGAACGAATTGACAATATCATGGAATGACTGATAGATTGAAAATATGATATCCGTAGAATTCAAGTTCAATAGCTTATTGAAAAATTCAATTAAACCATTCCAGTATTCTGTATTTGTAGATTGTAAAAAATAGCGGCGATATAACTCTGTTAGTCCTTTCAGCACTATAGAAATACTTTCCTTTTTTTCATTATCCTGCTCCTGATCCCCAACTATGACCTTACTTGTATCAAGATCCAATAATTTCTTCACAACTGAGCTATATGTGACATCCCAATCTAGGAAAACTCCGTGTGATTCAACAACCCTGAAGAATGTCTGGATAGCACCATTTCTTACTTGGGCCCTTGGGTCATTGAAAGCATTCACCAAAGAACTCAACAAGTATAGCCAAAGTTTGTGGATCTGTTCAGCCTTTTCGGATCTATTTTTAGTGGTCTGAATATCTGTTGTACTCTGAGAGTTTAGTTGACGGAAATAATCACTCATCAACCAGTAATAACTAATCGATGAGAATGAAATGTTGAGTTCATACTGTTGGTTGATAAAATTTTGCAACACATCGACAACTTTTGTCAAGATTTCCAAAGGGATTGTTTGCAAGAAATCGTTTAGCACCAATTGTAAAATTTCGAAAGATGATTTGAGTAATTGCTTTTGAGATCCCACATTCTTTGACATTTCGAAAAATTTGAAAGGACTATCAATAATATGAACCACAGCTTCCCAAGAGTGTGTCAAATGTGTACCGAATCTATCCAACAACTCATTTAATGTCTCTAATGTATCACGTATCATTTCAGATTCTGAAGTCGATAGGTGTGTCTCACCGAGTGATGACAACAATCTGTCAACAACCTCCGACAACGAGTTCAATAGTTCAGATTCGATATAAATACCATCGAATTTTTCATCTGGTGACGCGTATGCAACAGCGGCCAAGTACTTTGTAGATTGATTAAAAGTGGCATTTGCCACAACTCTCAAATCGGGTTCAACTTTTGGTGATGTTGATACATCGGTCAAGAATGTAACAATACTTGACCAATTATTGTTTCCCTTATCTAAGAACCTTGCAGCATTAACTTTAGATATTATTGAAAGTTTTTTGATGAAATAATCTCTATTGTATGGACATGGTGCTATTTCATCCTCCACTACTGGTTCTAGTGTTTCAATTTTATCGAAAATAACAGTTTTGGCAAGTTTGATCATTTCCTCAAGACCAATTGTGAAAGTTTCGTTATCATAATCGGCTGAACTTTCATAGAGTTTGGATAATGAATTTTCAGCTGATTTAAGATCTGCGTTACTTAGTTCTGGCTTTGGTGGTTGATCTTTGAATGAATAACTGAGTGAAGGTCCATTCAAGTAATAATCAAACCATTGAAACGTTGGATATATGAATTTCCAGCTTTTCTGCAATGTAGGTCCTAATGAAACAACAAGACTGACAAAAGCTCTAAAAATTACTATATGTCTTGAGTTCAAATATCTTTGGTGGAACTTGATAATTGCAGGTGACGAGGGAGCCGATACAATGGTGTGACTGAGTGTTTCCACAATTGATTCACCAATTGAAAGGGATTTTGAATTTTTCTTGATATTATTGCTAATAGCGGCAACTGAGAAAAGAGTGAGTAATGAATTTTTCTCAGCGTTCAACCCCAATACCCCTGCAGCATGACAAAATTTTTGTAATGCTCTAATCAACACATGGAAAAGCTCATTACCCAATGAAGCATATAAAAACTCTGTACCTATGGATATTATACTTCTTGAATTTGAAGTTACCAATGCCTTCATTTGTTTGGCGTCCTCATTATATTTTTGCTCAGGTGAAGATTCGTTGAAGAAAGAAAATGTATTTGATTCATTGGTGGATATTTCAGTCACAAAGTTACCAATACCTTCAGCAAGTGAGTTTGTACATGATAATATGAGGTAAAGTGTATATGGTCTTGGTGCCGGTGGAGCTTCATTCTTATCCAATAAATCAATGTATTGGATTTTCAATGTGCTGTTATGTGTAGCAATTGCTTGTTCAGGGGTTGGAACCAGTACTATATCATTCACTTGAAGTAATCTTGTTGCCCAATTTTCCCTAACTATATCCGAACAAACTTTTAAGAAATTGTGCAAGATTTTTTTCTTATCTTCATGACTATCATATGATTTGAAGATTAAATGGATAAGTTTAAAATTTGTAAAGATTCCATTGAAGATTTCCAAGGACAATATTTTTTTCCAATACGGTAATGTTGATTCTTTAGAAATTGCATGTGTCAATAAAGATAGCATAACTTCTGTTTCAATTTCAAGTATTGTTATTTGAGTACGAATTAACAATAACATTGTTCTTGAGACTCTAACGACAATCAAGAATTCCTTATGATTGGAAAATGATCTTAATAGAAGAGGTGTAACTTTTGTTCTTAATAAGAACCCCAATTCAACGTGTTTCAAAAAAACATCTGTATAGTTGGACAAGACATTTTCCAACAGTTCAAACCCAAATGCTTCAGGCATGGTTTTGAAAGTTAAGAATTTGGGAGCTTGATGTTCGACCAACAAACATAAATCACCAAGAACTCTGTATGCATCATAAGCAGCAGATCCAATTTTTAAATCTTCATCGTCATCAATCTTCACGGTGAATTCTTTCTCAACATCATCACTCTTATCTTCATCTGATACTTTATCCAATATTGAAAGTACCAACTGTTGTTGTGTAGCTGCAGATGTATTGATCACCATTGGTATTTTACTAGGTGATTGCAACATTGAAGATATCAACAATAATTTAGACACTAATGGGCCATTTATGAATTGCCCATATATTTGAAACATTGTAGGTAAAGTTTGAAGTACCTTAAGCTGAATATCAACAGCTAGGTGTGTAGCCTCGATGAATGCATCCAGTAGTAGGTCTAGTTTGGAGATGGGTATGGCTCTATAAGATATAAGTCTGTTTAGGCATTGTATTGCAATTGTACTAAATTTGGCATTTCTTGTTGAGCATGAGAGTAGGAAAGGTGTGATGAAGTCCGGATTTGACGAGAGGGTTTTCAAGAATGCCACCTCATCCATGGAAGATCCATCGTATGTTTTCAGCACACTCAATGATCGTTCACTGGCCTGCGATGTTCATTGTTAGTTCTGGGCATTCATTATGGAAATTATCGTGCTCACATGTTTGATCTCGGTGTTACGTCTCTTGGACTCTGACACCAAATTGTTCAATTCCGTCGTGAGCTGGTTCAGCACGGACATTGAGTTAGTTTTTTGTTCGGTTCCTGGTTAAATTTAACAGTAGTTGCGTATGTTGATGTTTTGTTTACTCGCTTTAATCTTGACACGATTGAACTTTGAAGTATTGAATTCCGGTTTAACCCCGGAATTCGATAAGAAAGTATAAACTACAAAAAGTTTTTCAAATAAATATTCGTTACATTCGTTACTTCGTTAATTCGTTGATTGCTCGCCCAAAGAGTTCGAGGATCCAACTGTCCTCGATATATCCTCGTGCGAGTCTTCATTGTCACTGTCGATCACAACCTCCTTCTTGGAGTAGATGTAAACTTCCTTTTTAGCGGTATTGTTCTGTCTCTTTTGACGTTGTTCATTCTCTCTTGCAGTGCTACTAACACTCACAGATCTCGGTACCGCGAGACCATATGCAATCACTTGATCTGTAAAGTACATGAGTGTGTTTGAAGTGTTGTTGAATGTGTCTTTGATCAAATTCTTAATCTTTTTGCCCTTTTCATCGTATCCATCTAAAATCTTTGGTGTATTTCTATTACTGTTCGTTTGATGATGACTATTCATTTCAGCTCCTCTTGCGCCAACGTTTTCGTCATCGTTGTTGTTATTGTTGTCGTTGTTGTCATAGTTATTGTTCTGGTCATTATTGCCATCAGTATTATGATTGGCGCTGTCATCCAAAATCTCATATTTGGCAATATCTCTATACTCATCTTCATAAACTGGTCTTCCCAAGATTCCTTCCCTTTGTTCATGTCTCTCTAGGGCATGTACCCTGTTGATCCATTCCCATGGGATAACTGTTACTGAAACATAAATTGTTGTGTTGAATATTTCAGAGAGTTCAGAGACCCAGATGTTTGCAATATCGGCAACAAAGAATGCAATTTGCAAATTGATCACCAAAAATGTTAAAATTGTTAGCAAAACAATAGTTCTTTGGAAAATGAAATACCTTTTACCCAAGGAGTAAATAATGATCAATCCAGAATACATCGTTGCCAATGCAATTCTCAATAGATATGTGAATGCCGGTAAAATTGAAATATCAGAGTCTTCAGTCTGATCAAAATTGGAGAATGTTGAAACACCCCAAATGACTTGTGCACAAATCGATAAGGTACCACCCAATATGAAACTCACTCTTTTCTCTTTAACTCTTGAGAAAAGCCTTATAATAATTTGCACCTGGGCAAATTGCGCTACCAGCACAAACACGAAATCAATAATGTTGAAAACTTCATCGCTTTGAAGATCATCCAATAATTTTGCCCCGTCACTTATCCCCAATAGATGTTGATCGCTTAGGAAAATAATGGCCCTCACTATCAAGACGATCAAGTTGACAGACGCCAGCACGCTTCCTACCCTTAGTAGCCACGAGGGTCTTTGTGTATGATTTGTGAACACGATGATTGTTAAGAAAATTGACATCACCGTGGATACGGTCAATGAATATATGATTGGGTAAACACTATACTTGAAGTCCCCATATGAGCTCCTCCTGTGGCGATCCCACTGCTGCTGGATCTCAGGGAGTATCTCAACTCCGAGTTTCTTGAAAGCAGACAGCACAGGTCCATCGTTATAACATAAAGGTCTGTAGAACCGTTCTTTCAGCACGTTGAGTCCATTTTCAGGCCGACTCGTGATCACCAGCCCACCGTCCAGCTCCAGACCGTCGCATATCGAGTAGTGTGGCCTGTCTGGAGCATATCTCCAGATCACATTCGTCCCAAAGTTCATAAGAGTGGCGCTTTTTATCCTTCTTTCAAGGCTCAAAAGTTATCTATTTAATCTTGTTGATGCTGTTTTGCTTTGATTTTTATCTCTACTTCATGTTGGTGTCCGGGTGTGTTTTTAATTTCTATTTTGATCTGGAATTTGATTTTTGGTCTTTAATACAAAGCAAATATATACAGATTTCAGGATTATCACCAAGAAAGAAACTGATAGCACTCGTTTCAACAGCTGTTGGTGATTCTTGTGCTCTCAGTTATCGAAGAATGTCCGAACACCAGCGCAAAAGGGGGCAGGAGTTCCAGCACAGATCACCATCTTTGCCCAACATCAACAGCCAAATACACAGGAATGGAGACAATAAGAGCAAAAGTAAGCTAAATCAAGTGAGAATCTCTTTGGATGATGAGCAAGGAGCCCTTGGGACCTCAGAACAATTTGATTTTGGCAATGGTGACTCGTTGGTGGCGAATCATTTGACCATTCCCAACTCATTTTCGAATCAAAAATCAATCTCTTCATCTTTTGATCAGTCAAATCTGAGTGTGATAGATATGTATGGGGACAACGCGTCATTCATCTCGAGTCCAGAGCAAGATGTACTGGATGCTGAATCAATACCCAATCAATCGGGCTCCAGAGTGGATTTAACCGGGATCAATGCAGATCATGAAACAAATGACACAAACACCAAAACAAATTCAAGAAACTCTGCTCCAACAACAAAAGATTTAAACACAATAATGAGCTCTAGGAAATCTGCATCTAAAATACGGCTGTCTATAGAGGAAAGTGAAACCAAAATTGGATCGAATCGTGATAGATATGGATTCAAAAAAAAAACCAATTTCATACAGGAGGATCAATATAATAATTGGTGGATCGATTATTCCAAGCATTGTGCCAGACGTAAGAAAAAATGGGAACTTTTGCTTCAGAAAAATGGCTTGGGATTAAACAATGATAATCCAACAAGATTCCCTTCAAGATCTGAAAAATTGAAAAGATTCATTAGAAAAGGTATACCCGCAGAATGGAGAGGTAATGCATGGTGGTATTTCGCTAAAGGGTATGAGAAATTAAACAATAATGTTGGGCTATATGATAAATTAGTGGAATCCACCATGAATTTACACAACAAGGATACGGAGATTATAGAACGAGATTTGAATAGAACATTTCCGGATAATATTCATTTTAGGCCAGACAATATAGACCCCGTGACATCAGCATCAACATCAACAGTTGTGGAAACACCTTTGATCCAGGCATTGAGACGAGTTCTTGTTGCATTTGCTACATATCAACCTGCAATTGGTTATTGTCAATCTTTAAATTTCATAGCTGGTCTTTTATTAATATTTATGGATGAAGAAAGAGCCTTTTGGATGTTGGTTATTATAACATCAAAATATCTCCCAGGTGTACATGAACTAAATTTGGAAGGTGTAAACATTGATCAAGGTGTATTAATGCTTGCAATTAAAGAGTATTTACCAAACATTTGGGAAAAAATCATAAGTATAAATTTTGATGATTCAATTGATCCTCAACAAAACGATTTCTTGGTGAAACTACCTCCAATAACTTTATGTACATCAAGCTGGTTTATGAGTGCATTTATTGGTATATTACCTATAGAGACTACACTAAGAGTTTGGGATTGTTTCTTTTATGAAGATTCAAGTTTTTTCTTTAAGACTTCATTATCAATTTTCAAATTATTGGAACCAAAACTATTATCAATAATTGATGAAATGGAGATTTTTCAAATAATTCAAAATGGTCCAAAGGACATCATTGATCCTGCAACTTTATTTGATTTGATCTTTAAGAAAAAATTTGGTTTCAACAATTTAACTCAAGATGATATCAATAGATGCAGAAAGTTTGTTACAGAGAGAAGACGAAAGCATAAAGACACCGTGGAGGATTTAAATTTTAATAGAGGATTATTAGATGAGACATTATGGCAACCTGATGCATATGGTTTTAAAAAAGGTTTACCTGCTTTACATTGGAATAAGAACTTAACTAAAAAGATGAAGAATATGAAAAGAAGGTCATAATAAAATCTTTCAATTATAGCATACAAAATTTTTGCATAGCTTTATTTAAAGGCAACATAATATTTAGAAGTTTTCAATTTGCATTTTAATTACTTGTCCTAGGAATAATACTTCATTTGGTCAATTCCCAACCATTTTGTAGTCTTGATATCACATCATCAGCATCACCAATTTGCTTTTTAATCAACACAGCTTTTATTTCATCCCATGGAATTTGCACTTGTTGTGTTGGTTCAATATTTGAAATATCTTGAGATTCAGGTTCAACATCTTTTGGTTTGACATCTTTATTTATCATCACTGTGAAAGTAACACTATTGTCCTCTGAGGAGACAATAGAGCTTAACAAGGCATTGTCATTGATAACTTTCCCCTTAACCAAGAATTTCAAATTTGATGGATCCAGTCCCTTTAAGTTTTCATTCTTGGATAAATTGGATTTGATGTTGAAAATTGTAGAATTGGCCACTATATCATCTGTAATGTTGAATCTTGGTGGTTTGATAGATCTGAAAGTCACTTGGACTGCTCTTTCTGTTGTTTGCTTCTTAGAGTGTAAACTTTGTTTAGGATTTGGTAAGTTTGGTAATTTTATACCCAATGTTTTCAAATCTTTCAGATCCTTTCTGTAAGAATCTTCCACCACAACGTTGGAATTTGAAGCTGAGAGTAGAGTTAGGTAGTTGGAGGCGAATTCTCTTTCCGAATGTGAGCTTTGTACCTGAGCAGAGGCCATTTTGAAGGATGTTGATGTTTTGATGATTTTGAAATGGTGAAAGTGTAAGAAAAGTTCAAATTAGTGGTTTTTTTCTAATCTTTCCCGGTCGAGAAAACTATAAACAGTTTTGTATATAAATATTCCCAAACTCCAGTCCAATTTCGCCTAAAAATGGTACATTCTATGGACCAGACGCCTTCTCAGACAGAATCCACGATCATAAATCGTACAGAGACCGCAAACTCACGAGTGTCGGGGTCTTCTGAGATCAAATATGACTTTAACAATAACAACATCAATAAAGGTATAGAGACAGCACAAGAAGAAAATGACCAAGTCCAAGATCAATCTGAGTCACAACTGCTTTTCTTCAACTATCATGAGTATATGGTGAAGAACTACACATCTTTGGAGACTGGTTTATCCGATATTCACGATCAGGCTCTAATCGTTACCCATTTCCCAACTTACATTAGTGAGTCGAGTGAAAGAAGAATCGTGAGAATACCCAGAATTTTTGGTGTCAAGGGGATCATATATCCAGAGTATTCTACTCTACTTCCAGGAAATGAAAGTGCTGCCATTAAGAACGAAGATGAGGATTCGATTGGAAGATTCATACCCAAGGGTATTTATGAAGGACAACTATTCGGCTTTACTTCCAAAAGTCCCTTGAGTAATTACCTAGATGATGAAGAATTTGCAAAGATCATGCAATCTATAAATCTAAAGGCAAGGCAGAGTTACGGCAGTTATCACTTTTGGAACATTGTGGAATTCATACTGGATTTGCTAACGTTTTGGCTATTAAGCAACTTCTTCAAGTTTCAATCGAAAAGGGTGAGTGTCGTGATTGTTGTAGTGTATATTATCACTGATAACTAACAGACGGTTCTACCATAGTACCTAGACGAGCTAGAAGATATGATAAAAGAGATTAACGAGAATCAACTTTCGGAGAAAGGTATACGGATTGTGTCACCTCGAAGAACGGCATATCTCTCAGTGAGTAATAAATCAACAACTCCAGTTTCTCCCACTAACCACTTTTAGATTGACTTTGAAATCCCGCAACCCACAGTATGAACATAATGAATAATTAAAGACTTTGTGTAGCCTGTGAAGCTTCTTTGGTTACGAAGCCCTCGGCTCATCACCAAGCTGAGATGAGCTTGAAAAATTATATGGGCCATCTCGAGATTCACTATTTATATGTTGTAGTTCGAAAACAAGCACAAATGTCATCTGAGGAACAAGGAATGAATGGTATATTTGCGATATCAAAGCCTCAGGGCATCACTTCGTCGAAGTTTCTAGCTGAACTACAAAAACTCTTTACGGAATCACCAATATTCGCTAAACAACTTGCAGATATTAGAGATTCAAAGATGCAAGCTATTGTGCAAACATCGGGTAAAAGAGCCTCGAAGAGACAAATGCGTAAATATGTTAAAGTCAAGATGGGTCATGGTGGTACATTGGATCCACTTGCAACGGGTGTTTTGGTTGTTGGTATTGGGAATGGTACCAAGAGATTACAAAACTATTTACAAGGAACAGTCAAAAAATATGAAGCCGAAGCATTATTTGGTGCCTCAACTACAAGTGGTGATGTTGAAGGTGAAGTGTTAACAAGAAACGCCTCCTCACATATCACCAAGGATCAAATAAATGAGATACCTGAGAAATTTGTGGGTCATTTAAAGCAAACACCACCTATTTTTGCAGCTTTAAAAATGGATGGTAAACCATTGTATGAATATGCTAGACAGAATTTACCCTTACCAAGACCTATTGAGCCTAGAGAAGTTCAAATTTATGATTTAGAAGTGAAAGATGATACATTAACAAGAGACCATTCATATGAATTTATAAAATCCACAGAAGGGGAAAATGGTGAAAATTTAGAAGATGCATTACAAAATAATCCGACATTAAATGATAACAAACTTTATTTCTCTAAAGAGTACACTGAAAAGACCGGAAATGCTGATGAATCATTTGAAATTGCTAAACCTTTGCCAAGTGATGGATCTGAAAAAATCGAAGGTTTCAAAGCACCCCTATTACATTTCACTGCGTCTGTTAGTTCGGGTACATATATTCGTTCATTAATCAGTGATATTGGTAAATCTGTTCAATCATCTGCATATATGGTCAAATTGATTAGATTAAAACAGGCAGAATGGGAATTAAACAAAAATGTTTTCCAATGGGAGGATTTTAAAGAAAGACCTCATGAAGTTTGGGGTAAAGTTCTGGAAACTGTATTGAGAAAGGGTGGAGAACAGGTTGAAGATATCAATGCCCTATTTGAAGAAGCTGAACGTGAATACAAGGAGAAAGTTGTCAAAGAGAATGAAATTGCCTCTAAAGAGCAAAATCAAGAGCAAGAAGCTACCGAGAATACCAATGAGGAAGTCACGGAAACTAGCACAGAAGATTCAAAGAAAAGAACCATTGACGAAGTGTCACAATAAACGTAAATAGATGTATTTGATTCGTAGAGATGAATTGATAAATGATAAATCATCTTTGTGTCACTTTTTTGTGCTTAGTCATCCACGCAAATTTTCGGAATGATTTCGAAATTTAAAGTGATTTCTTATAAACAGATCTAATCAGAACTAGAACGTGATGATGGTTTTAACTTTCCATCGTATGTTCTTGTGGCTTTTTGGTGATTACATTGTGGTCTGACAATTCCCAAAGCACAGGTTTATGGAGAAAATGGCTGCTTTGTATAATTTCTTTGGCTACTGGTCGCCAGAGGATCCACAGTTTTGAGGAACCACAGTTTTTGATGATGACTATATAAAGTCCCAAAAGTGTGTCTTTACACTTGAACAATGTGTTGATCTTTGGTGTAAGCATACACTGTAAACAATGACACAGTCCACAGAAGTGAGGGTTCCACGTAAAGTCAAGTCTATAGCGATCATTGGTGGTGGTGCATCTGGTGCTATAGCTCTGGACACATTGATCCAAGAGAAAAAATTCGAGAGAATTGTACTTTTCGAGAGAAGAGACATTGTTGGTGGTGTTTGGGTATTGGATCGTAAACCTGATCATTTAGATGTGCCACCTGGTGTATCACATGAACATTTGGATCCTAAAGTGAAAATTCCTAAAAATTTGGGCCCAAATCATCCGGTGCAAACTGCTAGAGTTAAACAGCAAAGATATATACACACTGCATCTTATGAAGGGCTTCGTACAAACATTCCAGAACAATTGATGACTTATAGTGATGAAAAGACATGGGGTGCTGATGAATCTTTGAAAGTTGAGGATCATTACATTCGTGGGATTGCAATTCAACAGTATATCGAAAGATACATCAATAGACATAGAGAACACGTTGTCTTGAATACCACAGTGGAGAGTATCAGTAAGGATTACAACGTTCCGGACTCTCAATTTGAATTGGTTTTGAGAAAAGAATCAGGATTAAAGAATGATCAAGGTGAATTTATAGATGAATGGACCGTGGAAAGTTTTGATTCTATTATAATTGCAACGGGGCATTATCATGTACCTTTCATTCCAAACGTTCCTGGGTTGAGAGAAGTTTACAATAGATACCCTTCCAAAGTGAAACATTCAAAAACCTTCAGATCAAGTGATGATTTCAGAGATCAAACAATTATCGTGGTTGGAAGTCGTGCATCAGGTGCTGATATAGTGGAGATTGCATCAGCACAAGCTAAACTAGTGGTACAATCCAAAAGAAGTGGTGGGCCTCAAAGATATGAAGATAAATCCAACACTAAGGTGAAACCTATTATAACCAGATATGAATTATCCGAGGAAAAAGACGTTATAGTGCATTTCCAAGATGGTACACAAGTTATAAATCCAGACCAAATCATCTATGCCACCGGGTTTAAGTTCAGTTATCCATTCTTGAAAGACCTTTATCCAAATTTCACCACTGGTACTATCAATCCTGATTTATATTTACACACATTCAGTGTGAAAGATCCTTTGGTTACAGTGATTGGAGTTCCAACGGATGCTATTTCATTTAGAGCGTTCGAATATCAAGCTGTGTTAGCTTCAAGATTTTTATCTGGTAAAGTTCAATTACCATCATTGTCTGAACAATTACAATGGACATTACAAAGATTTGTTAGTAAAGGGGATGCGAGATCATATCACACCATTGATCTGGGGAAAAAGCTTGAATATTTGGATTATCTGACCGAGTTGGGTGGAGGTGTTGAACCAATTGGTGGTGCTGGTAGACCATTTCCAACTTGGAGTGAAGATGATCTTAATTTGCAAGCGTCATTGCAAGAAAGATTGAAGAAGTTTTTCAATATCGATGAGACTGTTGAAGAGAAAGTCAATACACAAGAGGATTTCGAAGCTGATGCATTTGATAAATTGGTTTTGGAGGATAGTAATAAGAAGTTAGTAGTATGAAATGTATGATAAATTGATTAGGAACAAGAAATGATCGTATTGTAGTTGACAGGTTCCTTAATCACGATTGGGTGTGGATTCTTGGAAGGTTCAGGAGACTGATTGTAGCTAAGCCTGGTTGATGGTTGATGTTGGGAAAAGGTACTAGAACCACTGCCAAACTGGCCAGGGCCAGGCCTCATGTTTGACTCCTATAAACTTGTACAGATCTTCATCGACGCGTCGGTGAATTTTAGTGCATGAGATGCGTGTTTTTTTTTTTTCATTGCACATTCTGACGCGTAAATTTGTTTTCAAAGTGGCATAATAGCTGCTGTTTGAGGTTAAATTCAGGAACATTTCGTGCTTTATCTACAAAAATGTTTCCCTCTTGGGCTAATGGCTTACCCAAGAAGAGCATCCTGTGTTAAATTTGCAGGCGTGACATTCCAGACTCCAACAGGCCATATGTAAATTAACTTGGGTATTTCTCGAGGAAAGAGGTTTTTGTCTTTTTTTCAGCGGTGGGGACCATTTTATGAAGATAACAATAGCCACTAGCGATATGCCTTTGTCCTTCAGCTTCATCTTATGCTTCATTCATTACAAATTTTCTCAGTTTTCCTCCTTTTTTCCCCTTTGAACCTGAAAATTCCTGCAAATCTGGAAAAATGCACAAAGACGCACAAAAAATAAAATAAAAATTCGAAGACGCGACTCCTTTAACCAAAAACAATTGTACTCAACGGTTCAATGTTTACGTGAAGTGGAAATATTTGAACCTTTCATCACCAAAACGTATAGACTGCCAGCATGCCCTCTGCCAGCTATATAAACACGCAGCTCTCCCTCCCACATCATCGCAGACTACGCTGACCTTCACTATCATCTAGAACACCAATACTTGATACAATTACATACAACAACCATGTCTGATCAACAAGCTCTTCAACTATTAATGACCTCCCCAGTCACACAAGACATGCTTTCTCACATTGTCAATGTCACTCTGAAAGTGATTCAATGCAAAAAATCTAAATCATCAGCTTCTTCATATCCTTCACCTCCATCAAGTCCACTTCAATCTAAATCCAAACAACTACCATCATTAATGACATTCATCTCTCGCCTTGTCAGATACACAAACGTTTACACTGGAACTTTGTTGACAACATTGGTTTATTTAGAAAGATTGAGATCCAAATTACCAAAAAATGCTGAAGGTTTACCATGTACACTTCATAGAATTTTTTTAGCATCTTTAATTCTTTCGTCAAAATTTCATAACGATAGCTCTCCAAAAAATTATCATTGGGCAAAATATACCGATGGTCTTTTCAAATCTGAAGACGTTAACTTAATGGAGCGTCAATTATTATCATTACTAGATTGGGATTTAACTGTGAAAAATGAAGAACTGGTTCATGTATTGAAAAGATTTATTGATCCAATTAAATCTGATTTGAGAAAAACTTCAAAAGTTCGTCGTCATATGATTAAGCAAAAACAATCTTCTCCATCTACTCCTCAGATCACTCCATCATTACCAAAATTTCAAACCAATTTACAATCAAATCAACAACATTACAGAAGTATGTCTGCCACATCGATCTCTTCGTTATCTTCTTCGTCTTCTGTGGAATCAGATGATGAATTGATCCACTCTACAATTGATATCAATCATATGAATATAAATAGTCATATAAGTATGAACAAAGATCATCAATTGGTTGAGAATTATACTTCAAACTTTAATGAGTTTAGTTATATGGCTTCAAGCTATTTACAATAATCGCTGGACGATCAAATAAGTTTGTTGCTTTAGCTTTGGGTTTCAGGTTTCAGTTTAATATGGGTTTTATTGGAGGAGTTTTAGTTTTTATTTAGTTCGATGCAATTCTGGAAATTGCTATTAATATTATATTATTATAGAGTAAATTTTTGGACACTTGTAGTCATTTTGTACATGCTTCAACATTAACTGATTGGTATATGATATTTAAGGTGTGTCCCTAACAAGGGAATATCACTCAGATAAAAAAGGTCGTACCCGGATTCGAACCGGGGTTATCCGGATCAAAACCGAAGGTGATAACCACTACACTATACAACCAGAACTTAAAATTAGAAAATTTAGCGTTTAATCCGTTCTAAAATTTTCTTAGTAAGTGCTGAGTAAGCATAGATCTATTTAGGCCTATAGGCCTATTATATATCTCTCTGTATAATCTGATCAATGCATGCAGGTGTCTGTCGAAGCTAATAATATATTTATATCATAATAATTATTAACATATATCATGACATGTACCAAAACCTAGTAATTAAAAATTTCAAATTACAATAAGTATACAAATAAAATAGCTAGTGACTGCAGTTTTAAATGATATATCAGTATTTCTAGCTTTGCGTTTAATGGTACTACTCTTATATATAGTTTTCTTGTAAATTGGTAGTATTATTTTTTTTTTCATAATTAACATAAAACTGCTGCATGAATTGCAAAATTTGTACCTTAGACCAATTTTATAGAGACAAATATTGTATGAACGAGAAGAAACTACCGAGTTTTAAAGAACAATAAAATACTAATTTATTTTATATGTGTAATACAAAAACAACCTTTTATTTCAATTTTAAAAAATTTAATTTAAGAATTATAATAATTAATAATATAATTACAAAAATTTTAATTTAATTGCGCCATTTGCAGCTACCTGATAAAGCTACATAATATGTTAATTAAAATTTTGAAACAGCTTCGACATGAAAATTTTTCATGCAGCTGCATATTGAATGTCGAAATTAATTGTTCTAAATGTCGACATAGTAGTAGCATGCACCTATTAAAGCTGGCTCTTTAAAAAAAATACAGGATCAGTTAAATATATTGTTCATATAAATCAGGTTTTTATTAAATTTGTCTGAGCCGCGGCCCGAGGTTGGATTTTCCATTTTAAAACTAATTATACCCCCGAGCTTGAATGAATATATATAAGTTTTACTATAAGTTATGTGGAAATCTACGATCGCTGTAATTATGGCTTAGAGCTATGAAACGTCCAGTCTAGTACATATTAACACGTATTAAGTTTGAAAGGTAGAAAGATAGGCTACATGTTTATAAACACTTCAAAAAAACTACTTTGAGAAATTCAGGTTCATCTACTCAGTATTTAACTGAAGTTCTCCTGTCTCATTGCTCTGCTTTAAGAAACTTTCTATATCTTTGATAATCTTACCAAAGCTCAGCTGCATGACACCTGAATTGTGGCCATCATGATTCTTGCGTTAATATAATGTTTAAGGGTATCCATTTTTGTGGCACCTGAACCGTCCATTAAAATCTTCATTTCGTTATTGTGTTTGAGAATATAGTAAAAGTTCAAGATTGACATAGCCACAGTTGAACGTGTTAATTTGTCCATGAGGAAGGACAGTTTTAGTTTCAAACTTAGCAGACTCAGTTAAGTCTTCTCATATTTCAAGCAATTTCTTAACAAAAATTCCCCCAGATTCGGTGCATCAATTGTAGTAGTCAGAACGTTCTTGTTTGATCGAGTCTACAATTAGTGTTTTGACTGATACGCATTTATTTTTCCCCCAATTGACCACAAATGCCAAAGCAAACCAATAATGACTATGGAAAACTATTGTAATTGTCGCATTATATGCTTTCTTTCTTTCTTAATGAATTCTGTCATTTCCATAATGTTCTAGAATTCATGATATCTCTCAGTTTTCCCATTTCCTTTTGTGTCATTTGATATTTTTATGAAGTTATAAAAGTCCAGATTGTTTATTTTTCTTTATCTCTTTTACTACTTAGTTTGAATCAGAACACTTATTTATTTGACCTACGTTTAAGTAAAGTTCCGAATCAATAATGTACTCCTGTCTGATATCAAATAAAGTTTTTCCAACCTGAGTTACAAACTCAATTCCAGTATATAATTTTTCAGTTCACACTCTGGCTTCGTTTAACCGCCTCTCTAATATGGGTATTAGACTAATATTGAGAGCATTCAAGTTGATGGCTTTCGTATTTTTATTGATTGTATCTCACGAAGCCCATCTTTGGTGCATCGTAGCAGTCTTTTGTGTGACAAGTGCTGAAGATTGAAGTAGAGTAAGACGAAGCACCCAGACTGAATGGTGGAATACTAATAGCCATTTGTACAAATGGATCGCCAAATGATCGTTTTACCGTTTTTACCCCAGATATTTGCTTATCAACAGTCTGATAAAACTTAGGACTTCAAGACAATTAAGCCAGATAGTCAATAATCAAGCCACAGATAGCTAGTCTAGCTCTTTCAATATCACATCTTGATCACAGAGGTAGAATAGAATCAGCCCGTACTGTACTTAGATTTCTGAGAAACTAAATACCCTAAAGTTTTAAAAATTCTCGAATTCATTGATATCAGATGTTTTAAAGGATTACATACAAAAACAAACTAACTACAAGTGAAGTTTTTGGTCTTTGATTCCTATTTGATTCCTATACCCGAATTATAGAATTTTCTAATTTCGATTTTCAGTTTCAATAATGGAAAATAATTTCTCAATTTCAAATTTCATTCATCCAACAATTTGACTAATGGTCCTTCTTTTGCAATGCAGACTGAGTATTGAAATCAGTTTATGAAGTATCAGAATAAATGACAAAATTATTGATTGTACACTATTTAGTAAAAGACCGCAATATTTAGTCTTGGACCTGAAAAAAGGAATAAATATATTATGTTCATCCCAAATGAATCTCAGATCCTCAGGCAACTTCATTATATATCCACCAATGACAACCCAGCTGTATCACAATATTATAAAAACCAATTATGATATCAGTTGGATATAATTTGCAATTGCTTGTTTGCAAAACACTTTTTTAAAAATCAACATTTGTAATTCATAAATGAAAATTTTTACCCCAAACTCTTTGGCTCTATTATTGAAAACCTTATGAAAAGCCGCTGTACGAATGTGTAAATAAAGTGTACCATATTTCTCAGTAGTATAGGGATGTTGCTCCATCTTACTAAAAAGCTCAATGTTTGATCGCTTTCTTTAGTTGTATCCCTTCCGTATATGATATCAAGAGTTTGATATGTTCAGAGCACTTTCAAAATTTGATTTGGGTTTGTAGGATTTTGAATACCTGTACTTCCGGCCAACTTCATCTAAATCTGGGGCTTGCTCAGGTATAATAATCATCTTAATACCAGCTAGACTTGAGCGAATTGAAGCAGCAAGGCCGTCAATACCAGCCCCATTTACAACAAATATTAAAGAAATTAAACCTTTGGCGAATCATTGAAGCTCATCTTGGAGAATCGAAAAACTTCTTTTAAATAAAACCACCCGTAGTTCAGCAACTATCCAGCCATTTAAAAATATCCTTCAGACCGAGCATAGAAAGCCATAAAAGTGATTGGGAAATTGTTTTATATGATTAATGTTGGTTTGGTTTTAAAGGAATAAAAAAAAAAAGCTTTGAAATTAGCAATATCAGAGCCTTCTCATGTTTGAGGCTCATTTCTCAGGCTCAGATGTCTATGAGCAGCAGTAAAAATTGGAAGTAATAACGCTTTGAAACACCGTATTGGAAATTTGTTTTAAATTTGGAGCCAAAAATCAACTTGGAATTAGTGAATCCCAAAATGTATCTACCATTAAATTATTCTGCAAAAGCAAACACGAAGGTCAGATGTAAGTGTATGCTGTTTCGTTTGAATTTATCAAAAAATTGATTCAGAACCATGTCATGATAGAGTTCATTCACTTGAAAAATTTCACTAGAACACCCTCATTGGGAGTAGATAGCGTCAATGCCATGGTAGAAGCTCTATATTCTTCTGAAAATAGTAACACCTGGACATTTCCGTATCTTTAGGAAATAGCTGCTTTGCCCACTCTGTCTATTTGGTAGCTTAGCCCTTGACAAACACTTTCATTAGTCCATCAGATTTCCAGAATTTGGAATTTTATCACTCCTATAGTGGCCAATATTATAGCTAGAGACCTTCTGAAAACGAATTCACACCATTTCTCCAGTCCCGAGTCCTGGCACAATTGGTCAAAACCTCACAGAACAAGGCAAAATATTACTGGATAGAAATAATTTAATGGCATCATCAAAAGTAACAATAAGAGAAATATCAGACTCCACATATCTTCTCATATCCGAGATGAACTCATGCAAATGTGCCAATTTCAGCTTTTTGTCTTTGAATTATTCAGCATTTATTTTGACCTCTATGCAGTCCACTCGTTGTCGTAAAATAAACAAATCTCTCAAATCAAATCATCTAGGCATTTAACCTGTTAACATGTAGAAGGTGCAACGTTTTCTGGGATCACATTGTATTGAGAGTAGCTTTGCGTATACTATAGAATATGAAGCCCAAGCGCTTCAAAAACTCTTGTACGCAGTAATTCAACATCAGCACAAATTTGTTATCCTCGTATCTCAAATTTCCTGCTTGAGAAAGACCAATTTCTCTTGAAAGAATTGAAGTTTGAGGTAGCTAATAGTTCATTTGTGACTTCCAAAAACACTTAGGATCTTTGAGATTGCTGATTGTTTATACATGAGATGCAGATGGCTGAAACATCTCAGAATTATCTTTTATTCTCACCGTATATGTAGATAACTTTGTGATCAGTGCCATAAATTTGAAGATGCTTGAAAATAGCATGGCTTTCCACTGAAGATGCCGGTAAATTCAGAGATTTTTGCTTATCAAGGTGCAATTTTTGCCTTGCTACTTCTTATATTCCAGTTTGACTTCTCTTAAAGTGGTGAAAAACCTCATTAAACCGTCTCATTTATGAGGCGGCGAAGACTCAATGTCTATCAATATTATCCAAGCATCTAGAGGAGAGCAGCGCACTCAGGCTTTTTGTGTTTCAGTTTAAAGCAAACTCCTCATATTCCGTGAAGAGCTGTTGGGAAAGTTCCAGGTTCATATTTTGTGGAACCACAATTCGTGCAGCGCAATTTTGCTTTTGTGTCTCTTATTTTTGCGCGAGAAATCGACCACAGAAAGATAAATTCATAAATGATCTTGAAAACGGAGCCAAGTGATTTTTAATCAAAACCAGAATGCTTCCCTTCAAGTGTGAATCAGAGGCTCAATTTGCAAATTATAACTGGCAGTCACCACAAGAGATGAAAGGCTTCTGAACAGGGAAGAGAGTTAACATTATAACTAGAAGATGGAGTGTGATGATAGCCGTCATCATAGACAAAGTTAGACTTGCTGGTGAAGATTAGCTAGCTGAATTTCATTGCCGTTCATAGAGTCAGAGAGACTGGACACAGAATGGATCCACAAAAATCTAATCCATGTTTACCAAAGCTAGGTATTGAGTTATAGTCATGACGAATATTTTTGACCTTACGCTATAGCGCTCTCTGACCACTGGCACCTGAAAACCACCTGATATCGTTCGATTTCTTTGATTGTGCTGCTAGATTCAATACTTGAAAATGATGTGAAGCAGAGGAGGTCGTTATTTTACGCCTCAGATATTGTCGAATGGTATTTTATTTATGCCAGTTAGCTGCTACAAGAGGAGACCAATTTCAAGTTTGCTATACACATGCAAGTTTTTGTGCATATAACTGCTATTACGCTTGTATCAAATCAGGACTTTTCATCTTTCATCTTATAAAGCAAGATGAAAGCACACACTGCCTATCGGGACGCTTTAGCTATATATTCAGTTGAAGACCCGACAAAAACTTGAGCCATGGTTTTGTTGAATTAAAAAGCTCAGTGGATAAATTTGTCTATGATGAGGCTCCACCTTTCAATGAGTTCCAGAAACCCCATATATTACGGATGCATCATTTCTTTCTAAAAGCTCAAGATTGACGTTGAGGGTCAAATAAAAGGAAGCTTCCTGAAAAAAAAAGGGATGTCTACCCAATGGACCTAGTGGTTAGTGATATCTCATAATTGTTTGCACTAAAGACAGAACCTCGTTGTTTCAACCGGTAAAACAGACGACTAGAATATTCACCATACAAAATCTATCAGCTCTTATAATACAATTTACGGTAATCCTAAGCATATGACGGACGAAGTGACTTATGGATATCCTGAGGTTGTCAACAAACGAAATGAAGATACATAGCTGCTCAAACAGGAATCACCACTGGTACCTACCCAGTCGAACACGAGATACGAGACTGTCTTCAAACGAAAACTCGGTGACCATAAAGGAAAGTAGAAGAATATCCAGGGGCCTGTTTTCCAGAAGGACCAACAGAGGACCAGTAAGGAATCAAGAAGTGCATGACCTAAATTAATGAAGGAATTGATAAAATTAAATCTGGGTGGGGTGCCAAATTTGAAGTCAAACGAAAAAATCATTTTATTAAAGCAATCTTCTTCTAGCTTTTCTACTTCATCTGGCAAAACTGAACAAAATTTTGAAGGACCTTCAAGTTGCACTGAGGGCAGATATAGCATCATTTATGTGTCATCTCATTTGAGTGATTAGCTATATACTAAAAAAGGGATCTTCACCCTAGGATACTTCGTTAATACAACTAAACAATGTATATTTTCAGCTACTATTCACATGCTCAAAGATATAATAGATAATAGCACATTGATTATTCACGTACCACTAAGAGATTTGAATAAAATGGATTCTGTAATCATATCACGTGACATGTCCGGTGGAAAAGGGTCATACAGCTACACGCTACACAGAAAAAGTCCTACGAAGCAAATACCTCTCAACAAATCGAAATCACAGAAAACTAGCTAGCGAGAACAAGAAACTATCGCTAAAATTTCGTCCTCGTTAGGCGGTATTTTTTTTTGTAAACAACAACATGCAGGTGGTTACCGGGGCAACCATCAAAATCTATAGACTTTGCGAGGCTGCGAATCAGGCCAAGTTGAGAAACCAACATTTGGTCGTCATTTGGGGACGGTTGCCTA
>JAKTWT010000214.1:0-24462 GCA_030582155.1 Hansenula lynferdii | reverse complement strand
ATCGAGAAAATACATGGTGTGCTACCTAGGGAGGTTAAAGATAAAGAAAAATTCAAAGCACTTGGTTTGAAACAACTTGACTTGTTACACGGGGAATTAGGAGTTTATCATGGTGATATGCGTGAGGGAAATGTGCTCATAGACGAGGAGAATAGTCAAGTCAGGTTTTTCGATTTTGAGCTATCAAGGCTGGAACCACCTTCTAAAGAGTTAGCCTATACCAAGCCTGGATGTGGATTTTGGTATGATAATGAAATTTTCAAACAGTTGTTTGATTACAAGGATCCACTAACTGAATAATTTATTTAATTCTATATAGCTTTTTAATTTTATTTAAAGTCTTGCTAGCAGTTGGTATGCAGTTTTTTGTAATGAAGGTCTGATAATATAGTGAATAAGGCTTGAATAGTTTCAGTAAAATTTGGCAACCTATTTGCTGACCTTCTCTTTTAGGAAGCTAATAACCATTTTGTTACAATGTTGGTCAATATAACAGCTATGGTTTCATTACATATAAATAAGCACTTCATGGCGTTTTAAGATTTTAAAAGTAGGTTCATATCAATTTGCTAAGAATGATTCACTATCCAGGATTTTCCCCAATTCAAAGATAAATATCTCATTTAACTCAAAATCTGTAAAATCAGATGAAAATGGGCTTAATGATGGGATTTCAGAAGCCTCATATTTATTACTCACTGGGTTTGTCTGTTTGTAAAAATCCAGCATTTTCTCAAGCACTTTAGAATCCGTGCTTTGACATTCATCTTGTAATAATTCCAAGTATTTAGATGAAACTTGTTGTTTATCATGTGGTCCAAAAGCATTTGACAATAATAAAGTTTGTACTTTATTAATTCTTTTTGAGTAAAAATATTCTTTGGATATTTTACCAAAATTTTTGATCAACATCCATGCTATATACAATGCAAACTTTTTAACTCCTATCAGATTTTCATCATTAGATAATACGGGACTTAAGAAAGTTATTCTTCCAATGATAGATACCTGAAATTGATAAAGTTTTTGTAATACTTGTAAAATTTTGGGTATAATGTTGAAATTTTTACCAAATTGTAACTGCAGGTTGAACTTATCCTCCTTAGTACTGTCAAAAAAATATGAAACTCGACAAACAGAATTCGTGATTTCTAATAGCTTTGTCATGTAACTCAATGAGTTAATCCCACTTTCAACGTTTTCTTGAAGGAAAATATGATATGAAACCATAAAAATAGTGGCAGATATATCCAAATAGTTGAAAAATTCAGCAGTTTTTAAAGCTTTATTCGGTATTTCCAAGATATCATCTAAATTCATCTCATTGAAAGCTTGTTCTAAAGATGCTAAAGCAGTATTCAATTCATGGATTTTTGGTTTTTTTGAAACATCAGTGAGTATGGTTGCTAAATTTTGGCAAAGAAGTCGAACTTTATATCTTTCTTTTAATGGCACGACAGTATCATCATACCCGTCATCGGATAATTTTGTTGTGAAAGAATTTTCTTCAATCAAATAATTTGTACCCCCATCTCTTAAAAATTGATCTATATCCAGTTGAACAATATGATACCATAATCTTTGCAAAATAACCTGTTTCACATTCTAAGCGTAGACCCAATTGTTTTGCCATTCTATAATCTATAAGATTATTTCCTTCAATTTCATGCAAAATATTATGTAAAGTTTAAACTCAGAATTTGTGGACAACATTTTTTGGTCGAGTTAAATTAAACCACCAACAAAGTGTTTGTTCAAAATTTCAATCTGATAGAATCGAATATGTGAATATTCAAAATGAAAATTTTAACGAGAAGTTGGAAGATGTTCACTCCGTGGTTAATTTGACAAGGTGTTTGAATCCTCTATCTGAACCATTTTTAGACTCAATATGTCAAGCATGCTTTTAATCCATGTGAGAAGTATTCCCATGAGTGGAGGAAATTCACAATTGATGAATGATGTTAAGTGATACGTGCTACGTTAAAGTACATTTGAAATTGTCAAAAACATCACTAGCAAAGCTTGAAAATAAATAGATAAATAAAATTCAATCAAATGTATCATCCTCACATCCAAGCACATTGATAAAGCTTGTCATAGATGTACAGCTATATTGGTTAGCAAAATTGATACGATCGGATGGCTTGGCTTTGGATGATGAAGCAGAGTTGAGTCAAGCAGATGTAATTGTATCTTCACTTGAATTCCCACCAGCAGCAAGAATATCTGATAAGTTTCCTCTCAACATGTGTCTCATAAGTGTGTTCACCACAGGCGAAGGATCTTGAACATGATGACTCTCATGGTTCTTATGATTTTGCAACACTATTGCAAAAGACAATAGCATTGGAGAAGTATGACCTGCAGCTGATAGTTGATTTTCCAATTTTGATCCATCATTTTCAATAGATCCAAAATCTTGATAAAACTCACCTCCTGATAAGCTTTTTGCTGTGATATTTGTTTTCAACTTCTTAACCGAACCAACAGCAGAATTTTTTTTGATTGACTTGTAAGGCATGCTTATCACAGTGTATGTATAACCATCGGTGAGAATGGCATTGTTTATTTTCATAGCATACATGTAAGAAATAAATTTCTTAACAATCAACAAAGTTCTTTCCGATGATAATGAACCATTGATAGGCGGTTTGTTAATTTTTATATAATGAGTTGCCGACTTGTTCGACCTCGTATTTATTGTTGATTGTTTGTGATAAAGTAATGAAAAGCTTTGACACAAAAATTGTTGATTATATAATTTTCTCAAATTTGGTAAAGGACACACACTGAATTCTGAGTGTGCCCTAACCAAATCATCGCTTAGTCAGCTTTCAGGCTTAGTCAGCAACAGATTTTCAACCCACGTGGAGCACTTTAGCAGCTACAAATTAATGCATCAGATCAACAAAGCAGCCATTTGGTTGTATTGAAGAAATAAATTCACCAATTGTTTCCTCTCTGCTACTGTTTCTTAGCTGGACTAACCACAGTGGCCAGGATGAAGTTTGGTGAACATTTGAAGAGCTCGCTGATTAGAGACTACAATTTCTACTACATCAGCTACGATGATTTGAAGAAGGAGTTGAAAAATGGGTTGAAACAAGATGGGAATTGGTCTACTGCGCTGGAAGAGAACTTTCTGCTGAGCCTGGAGGCTGAATTGGACAAGGTCTATACGTTCCAGAAGGTGAAAGGTGCTGAGATTACACGAAGAATCAAAGATTCTGAGCAATCGGTGAAAGAGGTGATTGACCTGATTGATAGTGAAACTCCACCGTTGGAGCAGGATTTCGAAGACTTGGAAGAGGAATTGAGTGATGTCATTGCAGATGTTCATGATTTGGCCAAGTTTGCCAGACTAAACTACACAGGGTTCCAAAAAATCATCAAAAAGCACGATAAACAGACCGGTTGGAATTTGAAACCAATTTTCCAAGTCAGATTGGATGCTAAACCTTTCTTCAAAGAGAACTATGACTCGATGGTGGTGAAAATCTCCACATTGTACGATTTGGTAAGAACCAGAGGGAATCCAGTTAAAGGTGATTCATCTGCTGGTGGTGGTCAACAAAATTTTGTTCGTCAAACTACAAAATATTGGGTACACCCAGATAACATTACAGAATTGAAATTAATCATTTTAAAACATTTACCCGTGCTTGTTTTCAATACAAATAAAGAATTTGAAAAAGAAGATTCTGCAATCACTTCAATTTATTATGATAACAAAAATTTAGATTTATACTATGGTAGATTGAGAAAAGATGAAGGTGCTGAGGCTCATAGATTAAGATGGTATGGTGGTATGTCATCAGATGCTATCTTTGTGGAAAGAAAGACTCATAGAGAAGATTGGACTGGTGAAAAATCAGTCAAGGCAAGATTCCCATTAAAGGAAAAATATGTAAATTCATTTATGAAAGGTGATTATACCGTACCACAAGCTTTTGAAAAAATGCGTAAAGATGGTAAAAAATCCATAAAGGAGATTGAAAATTTAGAAGCTTTAGCCATGGAGACTCAATATACTGTATTAAAGGATAAATTAAGACCAGTGGTTAGATCTTTTTATAATAGAACTGCATTCCAATTACCAGGTGATGCAAGAGTTCGTATTTCATTAGATACAGAATTAACAATGGTTAGAGAAGATGATTTTGATGGAGTGGATAGAACTCATGGGAATTGGAGAAGAATGGACATTGGAGTGGATTGGCCATTTAATCAATTACCTGCAAAAGATGTAGAGAGATTTCCTTATGCAGTATTGGAAGTTAAATTACAAACTCAATTAGGTCAAGAACCTCCAGAATGGGTTAGAAATTTAATTTCATCTCATTTAGTAGAGGCTGTACCAAAATTTTCTAAATTTATTCATGGTGTTGCCACATTATTACCAGAAAAAATAGATTTAATACCATTTTGGTTACCTCAGATGAAAGTTGATATTAGAAAACCAGTTTTACCAAATGAAATTGGAATTTATAGATCAAATAATTCTAATACAAACACTTCAAGTGGTGAATATATGGATGAAGAAGAATTAGCAGGTACACAATTTGGTGCAATTGAATCTAGCACTCAACAACATCAAGAACCAAATCAGGCAAATACAGAAAATGCACCATTATTAATAAGTAATTCACCATATAGTACAACTCAGACATCAACAAGATCAACATTTTTATCACCAGTTATAAATAAACTTAAATATTGGTTCACTGATGAAAATACTTATAAAGTATCACCAAATACAGTTTTTGAATCAAAATTTTCTGCACCACCAGGTAAAAAAATTTGTGTACCTGTACGTGTGGAACCAAAAGTTTATTTCGCTACAGAACGTACTTATTTAAGTTGGATTTCTATAGCTTTGATCTTGAGTGCCACTACAACTTCATTAATTACATATGGTGATAAAGTTTCATTAGCTGCATCTGTGGGGTTTTTTATAACCACGGTATTGACCATCTTTTATGCAACTACAATGTACATTTGGAGAACTTTGAACATTAGATCAAAAGTTGCAGCTAATTATGATGATAAATATGGTCCAACAGGTATTTGTATTTGTCTCGGATTATCAATTTTCGTTACATTTTTATTCAGAGTTCTTTAAAGGTAAAAACCATTGTTTCATAATTCATTTAATATCATAATTCATTTAATAGATTGATTCATCGATTGTAGTTGTCCGGAGTTCAGGTGTCTTGTGTTTTTGTGCCCGAGATGACTATATGACACAAAACCGATGAATTCAGTTTAATTTCAAAGCACAGAAACAATAAAGATGGAAATATACACAGAAAAAGATCAGAGATGACTGTGACTCAACGAATAATCATATTGAAAGACCCAAGTGGAGCAGATTATCATTGAAGATTATTACACGTTTTGTTGATATGGGAAATGTATATGGTGAAGATCAAGCTCGAGTTAATCTTGGAGGTCAAATAGGTACAAACCTTTCAACGGGGAAAGTCACATCACAGACTATACCTTTTGGTGAAGAAGATAGCCCTCTTTGGAAGTTCAACAAGAACCTGTTTGAAAGCTCATTTGTGGAGAGAACTTCAGAGACTTATCAACCTCATGTCAATTTCAACCATTTCATTGCATCATCACCAAATATTCAGCATCCAGGTCATTTCAACACAGATCCAGTGGATTATAACCATCATCTACAACATGCTGCGCTCGCACAGAACTTACAGATTCGTCAACATTTACCACCACAAAGGTTCCCAGTTGGTGCAAGATCACCACATATTGATTATATTCAACAACAAAAAGTTCAACCACAACTGATCCCGTCAACATTAGCAGGTTTATTCCACCCAACTGAGCATCTTTACAATGCTCCACAACAATTTCAATTCAAAACCAGGTCAGACGCTAATATGCCTCATAAGGAGAAGGTTAATGAATGGATTGGTCGGGTCCCAGTTTATTTCATTCCAAATGGATATCCAGCAGAATATTTTGATCCAAATGAAAGCTTCCCCATACAGAGAGGATGGTATAGTGATTGTTATCCAGGTGTGGTAACTGCCTCTAGCTTTTACTCTGATGAAATTGTCGAAGATGATGAATATGAGACTGATCTATATCAACGTTATCCCAACTATCGTCAATTATCAGCCTTCTCTGGTGGACTAGAGCTGGATCATGATCCACATGATTTGTTTGTGGACCAAGAAGATGTCTTGGAGTTCCAATCAAGAAGAATCACTAGATTTGTAAAGAAGTTGTATAAGCAGGATCCATGTGAATCTATTGTTAAAGGTGAATTTTTCAAGAATGGGTATAATTTGACTGATGGGTTTGATAAGAGTAATCTAAGCCAATTCTTGAATGAAGCTGATCAAACAAATGTCGATATAACCAACACAAGCTATAATTTGAATTTAACCGAAGCTATTGAGCAGATCAATTCAAAGAGATATATATCAGAACTTGATGATATGGTTATTAACAATGCTGATGAAGAGTTTGAAACACCTGTTAAGAATATCAGAAGTAATAAAAAGAAGCAAAAATAGAGCTTCCAACAATCTATGGACAATGTTTAAGTTATTTTAGCTATTTATTTGAAAATCTTGAATCTTGTAGTTTATGCTGTATTTTTGTTTATCCGCAAAGGGCAATTCCCCGATTCGGTAGTTTTATCGGATTTAATATTTTATGTCATATAAAAAAAACCTTGAAATTTATTTAATGTGCTTGGAAACTTGAAACGTTATAATTCAAATACCGAAAAGTTCAACATGTCTGGTGTTTCTCAGAATTCTACGGTGCTTTTAAACCGTCTATTCACATTGAAAGAAAGCTCACCACTGCTCTTAATCACAGATACCATAGCACAATCCTCATATTACCTAATACAAGAATTTATTCATCATGTACCATCAGACACAAATATTATATTTGTCTCATTTGAAACTGTTCATAAACCAAAATATTGTCATAATTTCATAGAGGCATATGATATGTCTTTGAAAAAACTAGTGGAGACTTTAGATTCCAGTTATGATCAAACAAGGAAAAACTTGGTTATAATTGATTCTATTAATTATATTGCAAATGAACAATTATCACAATTTATAACCACAATAATTAAACCAAATGTCACAGTTTTAACAACTTTCCATACATCACTTCCAGAAGTGGAAACAAATCTAAATTATCCTAATTACCCTTCAAATTATAAAATACTTTCATTTATTGCATCATCAATTTTTGAAATAATACCAAATCCTCAAATTGATGAAGAAGAACTTGAATCTCAATTAAATAAATTAAACATTGTTAAAGGATTAAATAATTCTATTTTCCAAATCAATTTAATAAATCGTCGTAAATCAGGTCGTTCAATTAATTATAAATTTGATATAAATACAATTAATCATCAATATAATATAGTTATCCCAACAGATTCAAATGAATCACAAGGAAATTTAGATACACAAGAATTATTAAAAGGTTTAACAACATTTAATTTAACAACAAGTGATAAACAAAAATTAGCTAAAGATCAAGTTGAATTACCATTTTTAGATGCACAATCATTTAATAATGGTGGTGCAATTGTTTATGAATTTGAAAAAGATGATGATTATGATGAAGAAGATCCATATGAAGATCCATTTTAATCTACATTTATAAAATATAAATACTATGGTACAATTTTTATATTCATTTTCTATATGTATGAGTGGTAAATTTTATTACCAAAGTTTTGATACATCATCCCAATTTTGTTCTTTTCTTTTATTCCAATAATTTTTTGAATTTTTTATAAATTCATATGTCATATCATCTTCACCAATTTTTTCAAAATATAAAGGTTTATGAATTTGTCCTTGATCCAATAATTCTTGACGTTTTTCACGTTGTTTTTGTTCAACTTGTAATTTAAGAGTTTCTGCATTATTAAAATCTCCATTTTCATAAGTTCGAACATCTGGTCTTAATCTTGAATCTGTTATTGGAATTTTACCATCTTCAATCTGAGTTATTTCATTTAAATTAGCTGTAAATTCACCAAATCCATATTTTAATTCATGATTTGGTATTAATTTTGATGCTTTCCAAATTAAATCATTTAAAGATTTATCATTATTATTTTTCAAAAATAATGATTCAGTCCATTTACCAGTAATGTAATAATCATTATCTTTATCTAATTTAATAGATAATTCTTCAGATTTCCCACCAGAGAATAACCCACCAGTAGGTTTTTTAAATTCAATTATAGCCTTTTTACCAATTGATGATGAAATAGTAACTGAATTTGCAGGTTCTGTATATTTTTCACCAGCCATAATATTTTTCAATAATGTTGTTGGTTGATGCCATTTAAAAATTTCATTTGTTGTTTTCAAATGTAATGTAACAACACCTTTATTAATTAATTCCATTGATTTCCCCCAATATTTTTGCTCTGGATTTAAACAAAATGAAACTTCCCAATCATTTGATTCACAATGTACAGCAAAGATTTGAGGTTTATGATGAATTTTTTCAGAAATAAATCTATAACCAAGATCTTCACGTACTAATTCAAAAGTTTCACCAAGAATTGGATTAAATGGTTTTCTTAAATTTCTTTCTTTAACTCGAGAAGCACTTAAATTTGAAATGGCAAATGTGGCAATTTTTAAAATCTTAATGTTGTTATTAGTCTCTAGAGCAGCTTCATCTAAAAGATGAGTAAATTCAAATGATTCAGCCATTTTTTGTAAAATTGTAATTGGTTCATTTGAAGTGACAGGCATTGATATTGAACTCAAATCCTTACCAACATTTTTCCTCAAGAAAGTGAATAAACTTTGTGGTGTAGTGTTTGCCTTTGGAACATCATTTCTTCTTTGTATTTGATCAAGTGGTAAAGGTGATAAATCTTCATCTATAGCATCCACTTCATCACCACCGATGGATCCACCCAAGTTGGAACCAGTACGTGGACTCGTTATAGCTGCATCAATAGAAACATTAGATGATGAAGAACTTGATAAATCAACTTGATAACTTGCATGTCTGGAATTTTTAAATCTTGTACTTTTATTTCTAGCCGGTAGAAGAATAACATGACCATCTATAGATTCATCATCATCTACAGGTTCATCTTCATCAAATAAATCTTCCTCTTCATTTGATACTGGAGGTATGAAACCATGATCTTGAGCATCAAAAAATTCTTGACTGAAAATTGAAGCAGAAGTTGGTGATAATTCACGATCCTGTCTAAATTGATTAGATGATTGTTTAGATATTAAAGTCTTGACATATGATGATAATGTTTTCAGTTGGCTTTTGGTTTCATGAAGACTTTGTTTATCAAAATTTGACGCTTCCAAGTTTTGTAAATTTTCTGATAAATCTTCAATCTTGGAATCAATATGCTTTAAAGGATCTTGAGGATCATTGAAAAATTGTGTATCAATATTGTTTTGTTGTAATTTGAGAGGTTGAGGTAAAGATTTAGCCATTGGTACAGAGTTACTACTTATCCCAGTATTTGGACCAGAGCTATTGGTGCTATTAAATTTAATAAAATTTAAGGCATTTGTCCAATTATCCCAATCTTCATTGTTTAAAGTTTTCAATGTCCAAATTTCCATACCTGAATCTATAATGAATGTATTTTCATCTTTAAATGCTGAAATTGTGGAGATGTTTACGGGCATTTCACCTCTAGTTTTCAATGAATTTTCATTAATGTAATAACTTAATGTATTATATTTGAAATTTAGGATGAAAAATCTTTTTGTAAATCCCTGTAACTTCTTTCTTTTCTTCTTTAATAGGTAACCTTGTAAGTATTGTCCCTTGTTAGGATGAATTTGACCCGGAGTTGGTAAATTTAATGATGAAGTTGATGATGATATAGTTGGTCTTCCATGAGATGTTTCCGATTCCAAAAAAAACTTGTTGAATAATACCTTTTTAGAGTAACTTTTCGCAAATGTATTATCAAATATAAATGCAAACATCCCACCTTTGTCCACTTTGAATTCATTTTTAAACAATTCATTCCCATTTAAAGTACCATAAGAATGTACTCTAGACATTGAAGATTGTCTTAGTTTATCTTCCAAAGACAGCACGGAGTTTGATCTTTTACGGTTTAACGAGGTTGTTGAGCTATTGTTGCTTTCTTGATGTAGTGGATTTGGTGTTGTTAATGTGGAATGTGAATTTGATGAATTGGGGAAATTGGGAGACGAGGGATGATTGTCATTTTGCGGGATCAATGAAGGTGAATTTTGGTTTGAAGTGTTTGAAGCAGTTAGATAGTTCTCCGATGTGACTGAACGATAGATACTGAAATTAATGGATCTCTTTATAGGTTTCAATTGGAAGATCACCGTTGAGTTATCAGGGATTTGGATCCATTTCACAACAAACGATTTGGAGTGAACGTCGATGGTCTCCATTGTGGTTGAGCGACGCTTGATCTATCCTAGCCTTCGAGGTCCCAGTGCAGCGGGTTTCTTATTGAAAGGACACCAACTTGTTTGATTCCAAGACGTTATGTATAGTTTGATTTGTTATGGTTGTTCAAATTGACACGTTAAAATTGCAAACGTTTGGATACATCCAGACACCAATCACTAGTCTCCTGATCTAGGGACTAGCCCCTAGGGCTAGTCTACCTATAGTCCCACGAGTCCCACCTGTCAAGCCAAACCCAAAATATGCCACAATTTGTATTAAAATGCCACAGATCAAAAACTGATTACGCTGATTGCAAAGTGTGTAAATGATGTGCCAAAAACATCACCAAGGGGCCACACAGTAAATATTTAACACAGTAAACACGGCAAATGGCAGTAAAGCCATACTAAACACGGCCAAGTTTCAGCTAAATTCAGTTCGGCTCGCTTTAGGATTGTGGTGAAACAATAGGTAGAACCCAGCTGGGTATTTGTCAGATGAGCATGTTATTTCGTTGATTATGCACAACTGTGGATGGCTGTAGGAATCAGTAAGAAATCAAGTTGTGGGTATATATATGGAGCTAAGGTCACGATATAGAGAATGTTGATAATTATAGCACAGTATATTTACAATTCACCAATTTTATCATGACAAACTGCTTTAATTGTGCCTCTGAAAAGACACCAATGTGGCGTAAGACACTGGAAACGGAGAAGAACCAAGTGGTGACTCTTTGTAACGCGTGTGGGATATATTATAAGACTAAAGGTTGCCACAGACCTCGTTTGTTGATATCCAAGAAGAATAGCTTGAGTGTATCTGAATTATTTGATAAGCTATCGAAAGAGCAAATTGATGACGAAAATGACATTATAGAGGCCGAATCACAAAGTGGGAAGAGAAGAAGAAGTTCAAATGTTGTGGTGAATAACGATATCAAGCTAGAAGATTTAAACATTATAAGATGTTCGAATTGTGATAACATAAATACATCAATTTGGAGAAGAGATGCTCAGGGGAAATCCATTTGTAACGCATGTGGACTATTCTATAAGAAAAAGGGCTATCATAGAAGTGTCAAGAAGAGTAATGATGATATGTTTTTATCAATTGATGAGAATTTGATAAGATTTAACAAGATCAAGAGAAGAAACAGAGGTTCACATTCATCAGGAAGTGATGGTGATCCAAGTGATAGTCCAAGAAGCAAGCTGAGATCAAGATCAAGATCAACTCCAGGGAAGGCAAGAGAAACAAGTGTGGATGCTGAAAGTGTAAGTTCAATAGATTCTTTACCTATCAGTGTTACGCCACAAACAGTTACGCCACAGCTGCCACTAAAAGAGCTCAGCACATCCACATCAACAGCCACATCTCGGGAATCTTCACGTAATGGATCCATAGTGGGCACTTCGATACCATTGATATCACCATCTTTAACACAAGTGGAAACCAGGGCACCAATAAACTATAGCTATAACTACACATCATCCAATATTGTTAAATTACCAACGTTTAGATCAACTTTCAAAGAGTTTGAAAATCCAATTGACGACCCTGCTTACCACTATCCCAGAATACCAAGACCTTCTATTATTAAATCTGTTACGCTACCACCTATCTCTTCAATATTGAACAAGGATATTAAATAACCTTCAAATAGTCTTTGATAATTTTAACGATATATTAATGTTGGATTTGTAGATGTGTATATTGATGGTGGGCTCAGTCTCACATTCTAGCTACTACCCTTATCGTAATCCATAGACCAATAGCCCTTATAAACCGAGTAAATTGAAATTTGATTTCCTTGTTAGTTTATACCCTTTGTCCCAAAAGAGTAATTTCCTCTTTCGGCTATTTAACCAATCTTTTCGTTGAAAGATTTTGAAAAATGTATAGAGACCATCAACATCAAGTAAACAAACAGAGATCTTCACTTAATTCTGCCACCGCTGCAATGAACGTCTACGACCAGTTTGTGGACCCAACAGTGGTGACACACTCCTTGAGCTGCCATTTGACCAATTTGCAAAGACAAGATTTGATAGTGGTTAAAAACACAATTTTACAAGTATTCAAAATAGACTCACAAACAAACAAGTTGAATCTAATCAATGAATTCAAATTAAACGGTAAAGTCATCGGTATCAAGGCGGTGAAGCTTCCAGACTCTAAGTACGATCAATTGGTGATCTTGTCAAGTCTGGCAAAAGTCTCTATTGTCTCATACGATTTAGATCAAAACACAATACAAACAAATTCATTACATTATTATGAAGAAGAATTCTCTAAGAGAAGTATCTCATCCATAACAGACTCTCAATTGAAAGTGGATCCAAACAACAAATCCTCTCTTGTCGTTTATAACGATCTTTTGGCTTTTTTACCATTTAAACAAGATGATGATGATGATGAAGTTGATGCTGTATCACCAGAATTAAATGGTAATTTAAATAAAGATATTGAGGTATTCTCAAATTCTATAATATTACCGGTGAATAAATTAGAACCTACAGTACAAAGCATAATAGACTGTGATTTCTTACATAATTATAGAGATCCAACATTGGCTATTTTATATAACAAGGATCAAACTTGGGCAAGTGATTTATGTGTTAAAAAGGACACTGTGAATTTTGTTGTCTTATCATTAGATCTTTCAAATGATTCTTCTACACCTATATTACAAGTGGAAGGTTTACCTTATGATCTATGGTTTATTAAACCTTTACCAGATCCTATAAATGGTACTTTATTAGTTGGATGTAATGAAATCATTCATATTGATAACTCTGGTAATGCCAAGGGGTTAGGTTTAAATCAATATTATCAAGATTGTACAGAGTATACATTGAAAGATCAATCTGAATTAAATATCTTTTTGGAACATTCACAAATCGAATGGATCTCTGATAAAAATGTCTTAATCATTGATCAATTGGGGAACTCATACATTTTACAATTCATAATTGATGGTAAGATTGTCAAAGATTTATCTCTAAATAAAATAGATGTAAATTTACCAATAAGGTCTCCAAGTTCATTAACAAGATTTACTAATAATCAATTGTTTATTGGTGGTCAATTATCAGATTCATTATTAATTGAATATTCCAAAGTTTCCAAGGAGAAAACTGTGGAAACAAAGCAAAAAACTCAAACTGATGATGATGATGATGATCTATATGACGATGACGATGATATGGACAATGGTAACAACGATAATGAATCAATTGAATATAATTTCAAGATAAATGACAAATTATTCAATGCCGGTCCATTGAGTTCATTCACACTTGGTAAAATAAATCAATCACCAGTGATTCAAGGGTTATTAAATCCTAATAAGGATGATATTTCCATTGTGGCTACATCAGGTGAAGGATCTCAGGGGAAATTATCTGTTTTCAATCCAACAATTCAACCGAAAATCCATTCATCTTTAAAATTCAACAATATCAATAAAACATGGAATATTTTGAATAAATATTTAATTACAACAGATCTTTCAAATTTTAAAAGTGAAATTTTTTTGATGAATGAAAATTTTAAAAATTTCCAAAGTTTTGATTTTAAAAATAACAACATTACTATAAATATTGATACCATACAACAAGGTAAAAGAATTTTACAAATAACTTCAAATAATGTTTATCTATTTGATTTAAATTTTAAAAAATTACTTCAAATTAATTTTGATTTTGAAATTGTTAATGGTAAAATATTTGATCCATTCATTATCATTACAAGTTCTAAAGGTGAAGTTAAAATTTTTGAAATGGATCCAAAGGGTAAAAAATTAAATAGAGTGAAAATTCCTAAATTGATTAGTGAATTGATTATAACATTCGGTACCATATCAATGACATCGTTACTTAATGGACAAATCAAAAGAGGTGCAAAAAGATCATTGGATGGTGTTACTCAAGCAAATGAAATTCAAAACATTGTATTTATGGTCACAACTGTTAATAACCAAATTTTGTTATTTGAAAAAAATCATAATGATCAAGTTTATCAAATTGATCAAATTAATAAATTAAATGAAATTTCACTTTTGATACCATTTGAAACTCAAAAGGGACTTATTCCTGATCCTTTCATTAAAGAATTGGAATTTTCAGAGATTGGTGATGAATATCATAAGGAGGAAATTTTAACAATTTTAACCATTGGTGGTGAATTAATATTATACAAAATTTTCCAAAATACATTGAAACAATATTGTTTCCAAAAAATTGAAAATTTAAACATATTAACCGGTGCACCGGAAAATTTATGGATTGATTCTACAATTATTGAAAAAAAATTAATCAATTTAACTATACAAGGTCAAAAATTAATATTTGTCACTGGTAAACAACCATATTTTATAATGAATTCAAGATTTTCCCCACCGAAAATTTTCAAATTTACTTCAAAGAGTGCCATTTCAATTTGTAAATTTAATGATAATGGTGATGATTCTAAATTTATGTATATAGATGTTGAAAAAACTGCAAGAATTTGTTCATTACCAATTGATGAAAATCATAATTATTCGGGAAATTTACCAATTGAGACTGTTCCTTTAGGACAAACTTTAAATAAAGTTACATATCATGAAACTTCTGGATTATTTATAGTTTCAACTTTTGATGAAGTTTCATATAATGCAGTTGATGAAGATGGTGAACCAATTGTTGGATCTATACCTGGCAAACCTAAATCGAAAAATTTTAAAGGTCATGTTAAATTAATTAATCCAAAAAATTGGACAATTATTGATCAATTGGATTTACAAGAGGATGAAATTGCTAATGATGTTCGTTCAGTTAATTTAACATTATCATCACGTTCCAAGAAAAAGAAGGAATTTATTGTGTTGGGTATTGGTAAATATAGACTTGAAGATTTATCAGTTTTCGGTGAATTTAAGATTATTGATATTATTCCAATTGTTCCAGATCCAACAAAACCTGAGGCAACATATAAATTTAAAGAAATTTTCCAAGAAATTGTTAAAGGTGCAGTGACAACATTAACTGAGATAAGTGGTAGATTTTTAACAAGTCAAGGTTCCAAAGTTATCATTAGAGATTTACAACAAGATAATAGTACTGTTCCGGTGGCTTTTATGGATTGTGCTACTTATCTTTCAGATTCCAAAAGTTTTGGTAATCTTTTAATAATTTCTGATTCAATGAAAAGTGTTTGGTTTTTGGGGTTTGATGCAGAACCATATAGATTGTTACTATTAGGTAAAGATCAACAAAGATTTAATGCTATAACTACAGATTTTTTATTATCAGATGGTGATATTTATTTTTTGGTTGGTGATGATGAAGAAAATTTACATTTATTAACATATCAACCAGATGATCCCAAATCATTATCTGGTCAAAAATTATTACAAAAATCAACATTTACTACAAATTCTATAACAACTGCATTAAAGATGTTACCAAAATTTAGTGAATTTGATTCAAATCAAGATCAGGGAAATATTTCAACGTATCAAAATATTGGTACTAATGTTGATGGGTCTATATTTAAAATGATACCTATTGATGAGACTAGTTATCGAAGATTATACATCTTACAACAACAATTAAGTGATAAAATTGCACATTATGCTGGATTAAATCCAAGAGCAAATAGATTTAGTTTTAATGAACAAGGACAAAAACCAATAATTGAATTTGCATTGTTGAAATGGTTTATTAATTTGAATGTTGATAAAAGAAAACAATTCAGTGCTAAAGTTGGTCGTAATGATTATTTGGAACTTTTTAAAGATTTCATTGAGATTGAAAATACCACTAAAAATTTACAATAAATGTACAAATTTGATGAATTAATTAATTCTCTTTATTACATAATGTTTTTTTGTAGTTCCGACCACAAGCCCTCGGATTTCCAGGATTTAGCTGTACCTTTTTCTTAAAACAAAATAAGCATAATTTGTTAAACGTGAATATTTTAATGATTAGATCTTATTCAATTGAAAAGAAAAATGCCCAAGCGAACCACACCAAAGAAGAGTGTTTCATTTTCAGACAATGCACCACCTGTTGAATCCAGTCATAAAGAAGTGGAAGAATTGATCAAGATTCCATTTTCCATCACTACGATACCATTTCATCAAATTTTGATTGTTTATTCAATTTTAACTCATGATTTAAGTAGAGAGGGACTTTTAAGTAATTTGATCAATAATTTGTATGGTTTAGTTGCCACACAGCTGGTTTACACGGTGGTTTTTATCAGAAATATCATTGAAAGTAATAAGAAGAAACATAACAGATATGTCAAATTAAGTGTTTCCAAGGATTATAATGTGATTTTAAGTGCAATATTGATCTGTATTGTCCTTGTTTTACCTATCTATATACTTGTTGTGTTATTTGGAGCACCTTTTACCACGTATTTCCAAGAAAATTTAGTACTTGCTGGACATTTATCATTTTTATCATATCCAATTGTGGTTTCAATATTAAAAATTGGTGAACGATCAATTTTCATTAAATATTTAGGTTTCATCGCAGTAGGTGCATGGTTTGGTGCTATTGCTATTCCATTGGATTGGGATAGAGAATGGCAAAATTGGCCATTACCAATTGTTATTAGTGGTTATATCGGATCATTTGTTGGTTATTCAATAGTTGGGTTACTATAAGAGTGAATAATGAATATAGATTATAGTTCGCTATATATATTATTATTAAAGCTATAGAGTTGTTTGATTATTTCTTTAATGTTTTGTAGATTTGTGTTAATTGCTCATTTGTGAAAATTTTAGATGTTGATATAGATGTTGAATTTTGTACAATAATAGTAGCAGGACCTTTAACTTCATAAAACACCTTGTCATTAAGGTAGAAATTGTTGAACTTTGTATAGATCCAGTTACCAATTGTTTTCAAAGATTCTGGAATTTTGAATTGGGGTTCCGCAGGAGTTGAAGTAGTTTCTGGACTTGTGATTTCCTTGGATTCTTGATTCTTTGGAGACACAACAGAGGAAATTTTGTTGAAATAATAATTGAAATTGATCTTGAGAGTATCCAAGAACTTTAGCTTTGGAATGGCCAAGCTTGTTGAACTTTGTAATTTGGTAAATTCATTGTTTGCATTAGAATTGATAGCAATTATACTCTTTGGATTTAAAAAGATAGATTCTTCTTGAGCCAGATTCAATGTAAATAGTTGATTATCCCCATTTAGCACAACATTAGCTCTTTCTGAGCCAGATGAAACCTTAATACCAATGGAATCATTCGATATGGATAACGAGGGTCCGTACCAAGCTATAAGATTTTTGGTATTGAATATTTGCCATTGTTCCTCTGATGACAGTTCCAAATTGACAAAATATTTCCCCTTGGATTTATTAGATAATATCAATGAAATTGGAGTTGTGGATGAAATTTGATTATAGATTAATGGATGTGTTAACAATTTTAATACGGAAATTTGAGAGTTTATTGTGTTTAAATCACCATTAGCAGCCAATATGGAGTTTGTACGTAGATTCAAGACACTCGAAGGTGGTAGAGTGACATTTATCAAAGAAGCTGGATTTCCCAATGGTTCAAATTTTGGATATTCATCAACTTGTTGAACTTGCTGAGTTTGTTCGTTTAGTAAAGCACCACATTGATGGAAAGATCTGATTCCAGAGCGACCAGCGCCTATAACTCCCCTTTTGAGTACCTGAAACTGCAACATTTAGCTCAATAAAGAATCAAGATCTCTTCAATCGAATCAATTGTTATTGTTTAAAGGATCTAAATCTGAGCTACCAAGTGGAAAAAAAACCAGTACAATATTTATTGACACGTGAAGTCTGACATATACGTGTCCTTACCAAAATATACCAAAACTTAAAAAAACAGATGAACCAAAAAATCAAATCAAGTAATTTCAGATTCATTAAATCAAAATGGCTTCAGAGTTGGAAGAATATCAAGAGATCTTAAACTATTTAACACACGATAAACCATTGGAAGTATTGACTCCGCTTGATGGTGAAGGACGTGAGTTTTGGTGTCAGGCACAAACCATACCCAATGATTCTATAAAATTACAAGTTGATGGAAAATTTAAAAATATGTCAAAACAACAGGCAATTGAATTTTTACAAACCAAGATAAGAGAACTAAGTTGAAATTATGGTATGCTAATTTTCATAAATTCATTTATATACGTCTATCGAAAGTTATTTTATTTTCTAATGGATAAATCATTTTCCAATTGTTCATCAATTTGATTTTCAATTTCATTTAATACTTCACCTTCACCTATTGTATAAGGTTCAGGTTTTTGTTGTTCATTTTTATTCAACAATTGGTTTAAAAAGGAATCTGGTAATTCTCTTAATTTTTCAAAAGGTCCAGTTTCAACAACTTTCCCATCTTTACCAATAACAATGATTCTTGAACTATTTTTGATAGTACTTATTCTATGAGCAATTGAAATTGTGGTTTTATTATCTTTAGATCTTTGTGCTAATGTTTCACTGATAATTTTTTCAGATTTTGTATCTAATGCAGATGTACTTTCATCTAAAATTAATAAAGGTGGATCCATTAATAAAGCTCTTGCTAATGCAATTCTTTGTCTTTGCCCACCAGAGAGTTGTGTACCTCTTGGTCCAACCACTGTATTTAATTTATCTGGGAATTCATTTATAAAATTAGTTACATTAGCTTGAACAAGAACTTTTTCCAATCTTGAATGATTTTTCAAATCAACACCATATGTTATATTATCTAATATTGTACCTGAAAATAATGCAGGTTCTTGTTGAACAACTCCAATTTTTTTCCTAAATTGACGTAAATTAAAATTTTTAATGTTTTTATTGTTAATTAATATTTCACCACTTGTCAAGTCATAAAATCTTAATAATAGTTGAGTAATTGTAGATTTCCCTGATCCACTTGGTCCTACTATACAAATATGTTCACCTGGTTTAATTTCTAATGATAAATCATTAAAAATTTGAATATTTGGTCTTGTTGGATAATTAAATGTAACATGATTAAATTTAATAGTGGATTGTAAATCTTCCATTGTAGGTTTAATACCTTTTGTTAATGGGATTTCAGGTTTACGATCATTTAATTCAAAAATTCTTGCAGCTGCACCTGCTCCTTTCATAATTTCTGAATAAAAATTTGATAATCCAAACATTGATGAACCAGTATATACGGCATACATCATAAATGATGATAATTCACCTACTGTTAATGTACCATTTTTAATCATATTAGAACCTATTCCTAATAATGTAATCAATCCAATATTTGCAATTAATCCAGTAGTACCAAAGAAAACACCAGATAATTTGGCTTCTTTATAACCAATATTGAAAACTTGTCTTACATTTTCAGCATATTTAGAAACTTCTAATCTTTCATTACCATATGCTTGAATAGTCTTTGTTGAATTTAATTGTTCTTCTGCTACTTTTGTTAAATCACCAATTGAAGTTTGTAAATCTCTTGATAAATTTCTAATCTTACGACCATAAAAAAATGCCATAACACCTAATGGTGGTGCTAAAATCCCCATAATTGCAGTTAATTTCCAACTAACAAGACTCATCATTGTTATACCAACACCACCACTTATAATAGCTCTAATACCATCACTTATATTTTGTGTAACTGATTTGGAAACAATTGTAGCATCAGAACTTAATCTTGAGATTAAATCACCAACACGATTATTATCTAAAAATTTTGAATCTTGTTCTAATGAAGATCTTAATGTTTTAGTTCGAAGACGTGCAATTAATTTTTCACCAATGGTTTTCAATATAATAACTCTCCCAGTGTTGGCCACTGCACCAATAATGAAAACACATCCAATGCCCAAAAAGAATTGATTCATATTAAGACCATATATAGTCATTTCCTCTGTCTTGTCAATTTGACCAGAATCTAAGAATTTCCCAATTATTAAAGGTACAGACATTGAAATAGCACTTGATATCAACAATAGGGATAATGCACCAATCATAGGCTTCGTTTCAGGTTTGGCAAGTTGGAATAAACGCTTAATATCACCATAACCAGAGGCTTTAGAATCATGTGGAGATAGTTTTGGAGGGTTTGTAGATTGAAATCTTACACCGTTTAATTTTAGGTTTAAAGGTTTTAAATTCTTCCATAGTTGCATGGGTACCTTGTGGGCAGATATCCTGCTCAAAGGAGACCTCAATCCTAGAGCTAAGCCAATCATTGTGGAGTTTGATAGAATTGTCTTCACCAGGTGTTATTGTTTTTGATTATTATTTTGTCTATGGACAATTTGAATTTGATATTGATTATGTAATACATATCACGTGAATGTCACGTTACCGAAAATTGCCGCGTTTGTCAAAAGTAAACAAAAGTATGGAAAACTTTTTCGGTTAAATTTATTTTCAAAGGTTTTTCAGTTTTCAGGAAATTGCAGGAAAAGGGAAAAGACACACTGTGCCTAGATGGATAATAAATGTAGACAATAGAATGACTGGTCATGGTTTCCAATGGGCTGGTTAGTTGTTTATCTTTGCGGAAACTATGTATCCCATTTTAAACTCATCAACTCGAGCGTATTAATGCCAATTGTGCATTAATTTCAAATGTACTGCAATGTAAAACTGTGTTTATTTATCTCGTTTAGGCAGTGTTTCCCTATTGAGACTGGCTTAATTGGTTTGAACAGGTCTTATGATGTATAACAAAAATTGCCGATACTAAAAAATGATTTGCGCAAAATCTTAGATGTTCCTTCGATGAAAAGAAGGGTTGTATTTGTTTTCCATAAATAAACAGAGAATTTCTCTTATCATTTTTCACCAACTACTTTACAACATTCATTAAACATTACCCACCCATATCTAAATAATCATGGTTGTCCCTCCAGCAAACAGTATTGATTTATTAAAAGAACATGCCTATCATGAATTTGGTTCTAAAGAGTTCCAATCAGTTCTTGATTTTGATTATACATTCGCTATGGATCAATTCGTCTCACATGGTCAACTAAATACAAGTCATATAACATTGATTATAATATTAGGAATTATAATCTCTTATGCCCTAACACAATTTGCATCCAATTCACCACAAAAATATGATTTAGAATCACAAACTTTCCAATCTTCATCAATTCATCAAAGTTCTATTGATATACCTGAATTATCCAATTCAAATAATTCCACCCCTGCAAATTCACCAAGTTTAGCTCAAAATGTATTTGGATTAAATATTTATAGATATGATGATCATCAAAATTATAAACAGGCATAAACAAGTTTTCCATTCATTATAACTAGTGATTTCAACTAGTCATTCATTTCACATGGGAACATTCTTACGCAGTTATTCCATTCGAAAGTGAAATCCAATTTCAATCATTAATCAATTATACCAATCAATTATACCCAAGGGAGGTTGGAGGTTTTCCAGTGTTCCAGAAATCCCCAGTCAATTCGACACCGTTCATTCGTCAAATCCATTCATTTCACGTCTCATGCATTTTAATCATTTTAATAAACGTCATTTAATAAATAACACTATTGTATTTTAAAATCTCTATTATTAGCCACTTAAACTTTATACTGATTAGTCAGAAAAGCGCCAGGTATTACGTAATAATCTTGAAAATTAAAGAAAAACGTTGTCTAAGCAATAATAGAGATAAACACCAATGATAAAAAACATTTTAACATAGCCAAAAAGGGTGTATCAAATTATAATATGAAGCTATGAATTTCAAAATCAAACCCTTCGATGGGATAATCAAAGATCTTAAAGATCGATTACCTTTATACAAATCAGATTGGACAGATTCATGGAATTATAGAGTTATACCAGCTACTTTATACATTTTTTTCACAAATATTTTCCCTGCAATTGCATTTGCACAAGATATGTTTGATAAAACAGATAATTCATATGGTGTTAATGAAGTTCTGCTAAGTTCTGCCCTGGCTGGTATCGTTTTCGGGATTTTCAGTGGACAACCTTTAACAATTGTTGGTGTTACAGGTCCAATTACCATCTTTAACTATACAGTTTATGAAATTATGAAACCATTAAATGTCCCCTTTTTCCCATTTATGTTTTGGATCTCTATATGGGGGATGATTTGGCATTTTATCATTTCCATTACAAATTGTGTTAATGCCTTAAGATTTGTTACACAATTCCCCTGTGATATCTTTGGATTATTTATAAATATTGTTTATCTTCAAAAGGGTATACAGATCCTTTCAAGACAATTTGAACCTGAAGATCATGGTGCTTCAGGTTTTGCATCAACAACTTTAGCTATATCAATGGGTATATTGGGTGTTTTGGCAAATTTATTTGATAGAACTAAATTTTTCAATCATATAACAAGACAAGTTATAGTGGATTATTCAACACCTGCATTGATTGTTTTCTTCACGGGGTTTATTCATTTTGGTGGTTATTTACAAAATGTTGAATTTGCTAAATTACCTATAACAAAATCTTTCCATCCAACTTCAAGATCAAATTGGATTGATATTACTGGATTAAAAGTTAAATATATCTTTTTAGCTTTACCATTTGGTATTATATTAGCCATCTTATTTTATTTTGATCATTCTATATCGGCATTAATGGCTCAAGATTCTAAATTTAAATTGAAAAAACCTGCAGCATTCCATTATGATTTATTTTTATTAGGTATTGTCACTGGTATTGCTGGTGTTTTGGGGATTCCATGTCCTAATGGACTTATCCCACAGGCTCCATTACATACAGAATCTCTTGTTATCAAGAATAAATCAAATGAAATCTTGGGAACAGTGGAACAACGATTTACAAATACCGTACAAGGATTAATGCTTTTAGGAATGATGACAAGACCTTTATTAGTATGTTTAGGACTTATACCACAATGTGTCCTTGCTGGATTGTTTTTCATCATGGGTACAAATGGACTTGTCGGGAATGTTATTATAAGTAGATTATGCTTCTGTTTCTCACAAGATCATTCTTCAAAACTTTCATTTGTCCCCAAGAGGAAATTATATTTATTTATATGTTTTTCATTGATTGGATTTATTGCAGAATTTTCTATTGTTTGTACTAAAGGTGCAATTGGATTTCCCCTAGTGTTATTGTTAAGTGTAATTGGAGCAATGTGGTTCCCCAAAATATTTTCTACAGAAGAATTAGAAATTTTAGATGGACCCGTGGCACATGAAAACACAATAAAGAATTTATTTTAATCTATATATTTTGATTTTAAAGTTTCCAAATCTTGTAAAAAAAATTTATAAAGCCAAAAACTTGGTATTATAGTGGTTAAATGCCAAAATGCATGTGCATCAATTTGCCAATCTAGGTTTATAAAATCGAAAACTTCAAAACTCATACCGAAAACAACAGATATAATAAGTAAAATTGGTGTTAAATATAATGATTTAATATTTGGATGAGATTGATAATTTTGCCATGATAACACTAAAAATAGAGCATATTGTAAAACAGCTATAGTAATATTTGCCTGCATATTATAAGTATATGACCAATCATAATTCAACCGAATGAAATGATAGGCATATAACAATATGCATATTCTCGAGGTCCATGATTTCTTTGTTGGTTCCAAATCAAATCTAAAGACTCTTATAATCAAAGCATGAAGTCCACTCAACACAGTGGCACCAGCAAAGAAATAATCTAATCTTTCTGTGATTATCAAATCTCTGATATGGAATATAGTACTGAAAGTCCATGCAAACATTGTTATAATGGAAATCACAATATAATTAGATACCAATATTCTCTTGGAGTCATGTTGTGGTAATTGGTTATATTTCAACCTTAGCTTATGGAAATATAAATAATGTGGTATGAAATTCAATATAGAAAACACTGTAGATAATAGTTCTTGTGTATGTAAAATTCTCTTAAATGGCCATTTCCCATGGAATTGTAAAATTTCTTCACCTTGTGAAATTCTCTGCTCTGTGATGATCTGTTGACATTGATAATCA
>JAKTWT010000213.1:0-24481 GCA_030582155.1 Hansenula lynferdii | reverse complement strand
GAAGTATTCAACTTTTTTTTCACGAGCGCCTCCCATTTCGACTTATTGTATTTTTGAGGAAAGGATGTTTAAAGGGTACTCAAAAACTTATTTGATGATTTCTTTCAAAAAGATCTAAAGTGTTGTGGTCAAGGATTTTACTATTTTTCATCAAGCACTTGGTGAAGTAATTTTCATCTGCCAATTACTGTGTCAACAAGTTTGTATGAGTCGCGGAAAATAAGCTCAATTTTTGCAGAAAAAAATCCAGACATTTCTGAGCCCTATGCTATAGCACGTGATTTGAGATTAACCTAATAGGCACCAGATATCTGGGGTTTGCCTTGACAGAGAACACACTTTCATGCTACATAATACAGACTTCTATAGTTCCAACGCATATGTATTCGATACAGCTACTTATTTCAATGGAACATTGGTCCAGTTACTTTCGAATCTCACACCTTTACTATTAATGAAAACTTGAGCAATAGGGCATTTTGCTTCAGTTTCTTCTCTTAATTTTTCAAATTGTTCATCATTAGCATCTGTTTCAACTTTATAGTCAATGATCACATGTTTAGCCAAAAATCCAGGATATGTGTTTGGTTTATTAGAAATAGGAGTTAAAGCTGAGTTTGTTGTTATTTCAGCATTTCCCAGTTTGATGCCGAGATCTTTCAATTGATTAGAATATGGTAAACGAGACTTTCGAGTTAAATAAACTTACCTTTAGCGACGAAATTTGCAGTGATTTGCTGGCATCCACTAATACTAGACAAAAGATGGTGAATTGGGTCTGGAGCTGTATCTGTACCACCAAACTCTTTGAATAAATCATTCTTTAAAAATCATGATCTGTTAATATTTTTTTATAAAAGTTGATCATTTATGTACTTACTTTTATTTCGTGATTAACACTGACCGGATCTTGAACGACAAGATGTTGCTTGAAACCACTGGCAGTGCCTTTAAGGTTCAAATTCAATCCCCTTTTTGCTGAAGTGGATGAAAATTGTCTTTTGGTTGCATTTGAAATCAAGCTGATAGTTTGTGGTTTGAAGTTTCTGATCATGTTGTTTTAGTGTCTTTACTTTGAACTTGAAGAATCTCGATAACCCACGAGATGGTGATCTAGTGTAATTTATATATGTCTACCAGCTCATTCTCAATTCCTTTCAAACATGAATGTATATATGCAAAATGAACTAAAGAGGTAGCCACAATATTTTAAAAGATAGTGTAAATCGTGGAGTTTTGTGTGATTTTAACCACAAATGATTAGTGTTTTTTGACGTTCATAGTTCATAGGCAATAGCTCCCAATATTATCAATCTTCAAAGAAAGATCAACTAGCCGACCCGATATTTTAGTGCATTCAAGCCTCGTTCTTAATGAGTGGTTGTGCTTCGGCAAATAGTAGTATATGATTCTATAGCAGGTAGCAGGGTTCCTCAGGACTCAGGAGCCACAATTTTGATAGCATTATAATCGTTTGAATCTTGTCAGATATCCGCGCTTGAGCTTAGACAACTCAAAAGGCTTTTAGTTGTAAGTGACTTGCTTTATGCTTCCGTACAGCCAATATATCTGCGTGAGATTCATCTTAGCTTATAATATTTGAAACGTAATATGGTCTAATATCTATTAGATAGTTTAATCACATGCGCCATGCGCAAATTTAAAAAAATATTGCAAAATATTTATCTCCGAAGCACATTTTCGGCCGAAAATCTTTATTTCAGAGTTGATAATATCCCAATTATATTCTAAATTACTGAACAACCAATTAGTTTTTTGGTTTTAAACGCTTACATGTTAATACTGCTGCTCCAAGATACTTAATTAATGCAATAATATAAATTGATCAGTATATTTCATCGAATTAAATTTAAAAAAATTAAAAATTTATTAATTTAATATATCATGGCCTTTCAGATCGAATATCATATATATATATATATATATATATATATAGATTTCAAAATTTGTTTTAAATTAAAATATATATTCGATATTATTAAATATAATATATATAATATATATACAAATTTTTGCTCATAGCTAGTTTATATAGTAAATTAAATCCACTTCTATAGTTAAATGTAAAGTTCAATATGATCATGTTTAATGTCTCAACTGATAGCGTTGCGGGTCGATCGCCAAAATTTCGCGGTCCAAGCCCATATCGTATGTACCTAGCGCTATATTATATAAAATTTGCTATATATATAACTAAAGCTTAACCACGGATAAGCGTCGTGGGTTCGACCACTTTTACACCTTTATTAGAGAAAGTGATTGTGAAGCACTTAAATTTAGTTTTCAGTGTTTTAAAAGCGAAAGCGAACCTCAGAAGCTGTAGTTTATATTCTAGATCTTGAACTCCGAGTATCAATATCACTTATAAAAGCACTGGCCAGCTAGTTGAAATAGCGCTAGATCACTAGTTCACTGTGCACAAGACGAGTACCACAGGTCACTATAAATTTTTTTTTGTCTTTGGGGGTTCCTTTAGGAGTTGCAAGTACTTCAAAGATCCTTCAAATTAAATCGGATCTTTATGGACAATTACCATAGGGGTAAGGTGAAGCTGCTGTTACGCCGCTTGCCACCAAATGCAGAATTTGCAGAAGAACTTTACAATCCATAATTAGTATGTGATCTTTTAGTCCTGATGGTTATAACTTATCTCAATCCATCTCTCGGTTATTTGACGAGAGTTTTTAGTTGATGGCAGATGGCAAGGTAGTTCTGCAATCTGCAATGTTGCAATTCGTTATGATTCTTCCTAATCGGGTATAGTAATTGGATTTAAAACTGCATTTTTGATTGCGCCCACTTCAAGTTCAAAGTTTGCAGGAAATTTTGAAAGGATTGACTAGTAAGTTGTAACGTTGTAACCCAAAGGTATCTTGAAAGCTTATCATCATGAGAGGTAGTAATCCAAGCTGGCAAACTGTTATAATTGTAGAAGTTAAGCGGTAGTTTGCCCCCAGATACCCAGTCCTGCCATGGATTTTGCCTGGGCTTGATATGTTCCTGGCGTCTTCACGTCTTTATCAGCTGTGAAAGCTTGTCTCTGTGATCTGTGATGTTTCTCTACGTCAGATTTAGCACAGGGTGTGTTGATGTTTGTCTGAAAGGAGTAACTCGCTGGTCAGATTTAGCGAAAATCCCGAAGTTTTTTTATAGTGTGAGCCAGGGGTGTTGGACGTGATAAAAAACTAAATCACAATTTGAAGAGTATAGGAACGCGTCTTTAAAAACCATTGAAGCAAAGCCAATGGACATGGTAACCTGGAGCTTAAGGGCCTAATCTTATTGTTGCCTTTCCCTTTCCCATTCAATTACCACTCGAGAAATTGTCCCTTTAAAATGGCGCGTTTCTGGCTTAATTTTCATGCATCTCTCCTTTGAAATTTGCGTAAATGCCTAATTTTTTTTGTGCAGGCGCGTTATCTTTTCCGTAGGTGTGGTTATTTTAAGAACACAATTCTTTGTGGTTACACTTTTTGGGATCTGGAAATCCAGGTATAAATATATGTGATTATTCCCATATCAGCTTTGTATCTATTGCTTACTTTAGATCATTATCTTTGTTAAGAACAAATTTTATCAATCTACAACTAAATTATATTCACAATGGCTTCCACTTTAGACTTAGTTCCAACCCAAGCTGTCGTTTACGCTGCTTCAAACGTTTCATCAAACAGTACCGCTGGTGCTTCAAACGGTACCTCTGGTGGTAATGGTTCATCAAACGGTTCAGAATCATCAACTTCAACTGCTGGTGCTGTTTCATACTCCATGAACCCAATCTCATGGAAATACGGTGTCGCTATCGGTGCTTTGATCGCTTCTCCATTCATCTTATCTGCTGGTATCTAAATTTGATATCACAACAACAAAAGTTTTAAGGATATTATGAAGAGGTTATTTCATGAAAGGGTCATTTTTCTTCTATTACCATTGTTTAAAGGTAATTCTAATCAAAGATAATTTAGCATCAGTTGGTTTTTTTTCGTTACAAGTTTTTTTTTTCATATACAATTCGGGTTAATGTATTATTTTAATAATCAGATCTAATTGAACAGTATTATATTATTTAGAGTTGGTTTCTTCGTTTTTATACATTATATAGGCAGCGCCTTTGATAATACATTCAATAAATTTGAGTATCAATAAAGTTGTAGATTTCCCGATTAGAAATCTCTTGGTTGTTGGAACATGAGTTTCCAGGAACACAACGTTCGAAAGCGGAAAGCGTTGAATAGGATTAACATGCAACGATTGTGTGTAGCAATTTTCTACGTTTTGCTGTTAACTCAATGGTAGTGAATTCATTAAAAAGGTTCGTATACAAAAATCAACACTTTTCATCAATTATAAATAGAACATGCGGAAGTCTGCTAGTCAATAGTCACTTCACAATATTAAAACAATTATAGCTCTTATTGTATGTGCATCTATAACACACCAGCGGTCAACACGAAACCAGCAGCTAAGATACCACCATACAAGTAACCGTATTTCCAAGAGACTGGGTTTTGAACGAAAACACCTGCAGCACCACTTGAGCCAGAGCTTGATTCAGAGCTGGATGATTCTGAACCTGAAGAGGAGCCACCTCCAGATGATGAAGCAGCTGATGATGAACCTGAACCACCACCAGATGATGATGAGCCACCACCCAAAACGGCTGATGAAGCTCCTGAAGCTAAAGCTGAAGTAGCTGATCCTTTAGCGGCACTGACTGCTGATGACATTTTGATATATTATTTGAAAAGAGATTGATATTAATAACAACTGCTATCTATAAGAAGAATATTCTAAGTTAAATCAAATTATGGGAATTTTCATGTCCTATATATACCCCGTTCGAAGCTGTTCAGATTTAACTTGCTCTATCATAATTGCGATTTTCAATTCCATAATTTAAAACTTAAACAGCAATAATTTAAAGTTAGAAGCATGAATACGTAGGATATTATTGGAACAATTGTATTATATAATATCAGTACAAAATGTGGATAAATATATGTGGTCATCGAAATACTAGTACCCATCATCGTTGCTACATTTGATATAGATAAGACTCATGTGAAATTAGCGTCTTTAGGTCTCAAGACATCTATTCACACGACGCTACCTCCAAAAGATAGGTCAATTGATATAGTAATTGCTGACAATGTTCTGCTTTAAATAACTTTCCACCTTTTTCAACCTGGGTTGAGTAGAGAAGGTTTGTATTACTGTGCCTTCTCAGTGCAACATTATAAATGCTAAGTCCAAATACTGATATCGTGAAATTGATGTGTAATACCAAAAACTGCTCATCAACTTGATGTTAGTTTTTTAAAGGCGTCAAGCGCCAGTGTATAAGATGTGGAGAATTATTGATGTTTCGTGAAAAGCAAAGTTGCTTGAAGTTGTGAGACTTGAAACTAGCGATGAAATACAATAATCAGCTGTACTACAAAATATTGTATTGATCGGAAAACAAAATGAATTCAAGTATTAAAAAAAAAACTAACTAATAACAGTTTCATAAAGATGTGGGCATTAAGATGGAGGTTCATTGGGATTCGTCAAACAGTTTTTAATATCAAATTAGCATCGAAACCAGAAAACAATAATCATCAACAGAAGTTAATGAGGTTGCTTGGGTAGGGATCTGCGATGGATTTGGTATTGAATGTATTGAACTATCTCTGAACAGACCTATGATGGTATGGTTAAATCATACTATGAAGATAAATATCATATGGCTGAAATGAAAAGCAACAGATTTGAAAGCTGATGTGCTTCAAACGATCATGGATATAAATATATGCAAATTATTTTGTGGGTAAATTATTGGTTGAGTGATTGATAAGGCTGGTTAATCACAAGGTCAATGGAATGATTAGCATCAATGGGATAACAATAAATTTCCAGTTTTTCTTATCTTGTGTGATCATTACACCAGAGCTTTTAGAATTCCCATTACTCTTGGAGGATGAACTTGATTTTCCAGAACTTGAACTTGAATCATCATCTAAAGCACCATTTGCTTCACTTGATATAGCGGATCCAACCGAGCTGCCAAAACTTGACACACCAGAACCTGCTGCACTGACAAAACTTGATACACCCGAGGCTCTAGATGATGCCATTGATGCTATACTGGAAGTGTCTGTGACTATTTGCAAATTTGAGTAGAAGTCTGAACTGACTACACTACCAGCTGAACTTATAGCGCTTCCCGCTGAACTTATAGCATCGCCTGCACTCGAAAACAGATTTCCTGAAAGTGTTGCTGAACCTTGATCCGCTTTGACGGCTGTCTGTGATAATGTTCCAACATTGGAATCGGTGAATAAACTCATGTTTGCAGGTTGTTGTCGATAATTATTAGCATCTAAACATTTCAAATAACGAGTTTCATCAGAAACACTGGACGTTCAACTATATATATATAGTTGAACATGCCTTCGACAACTTCTCAAGGTCAGCGGGCAAATCTTTTCTAATTCCCAAATCGTAGTGATCATCGCTTTGAATTTGCAAGTGTATGCAAATCGTTACACAATTTCGAGCTGAAACCAAAATTCATCACCGGGAAGGAATGCGAAAAAACAAAGTATCAAGTATCAAGCCTTCACTTGTGGAGGCGCTTGTTTAAATGGTAAAACTTGTTTTTAACTTTGAGGTATTGCTTTGTCTCGAAACAAAAGCTTCTCAATTTGTTCCTTAAAGTTAGTGTCTTGTACCTCGGTGCTCTACGTAGTTGCGTGTGCTTGAGCATTTAGATCTGAGCGTTGCAGGATCAAGCTGGGTTTCCACCAACAAGTTTTGTGAGATTCTCGGTATCTGCAACGAAACGTAAACAACTTGGTAATTGTGCTTTGCAAAACAGAACAGACAAAGGCCAAAGGGGTATACCGTATGTTGATGGCAACGTGTAGTGCTCAAAATCAAGCCTTGTTCTTTGTTCTCTTGTCTACAAGGATCTCGATATCAGCACGCTATTAATGTAGCAAATCTAACAAAAGCTTGATGAAATTGCAACTGACAGGAAAGCTTTGTTCCCTCTCTCAGGTTCTTTGTAGAGTTAGTTGTTTTTGTTTCTTCCAGGAAATGCGCGTTCCAACTTCCATCCAAAGACTTTGGTTATATACATGCAGGAACGCTCGCCTCTGACGAGAATTAAACCGTATGGCATACATGACACTTTGTTCCTGGAAGTGACTCGAAAGCTTAACACTTTGTTCACCGTGAACAGCAGTCCTGGTAGCACAAGCCAACTGAAGTACAACACGGTGCTTCATCTATCTGTGTTTCCATCAAATAAGTTACAAAGTAGGCTCAGTAGCGTGGTCTTGTCAATCCATGATCCCAGTACCCAGTGCGTCCCAGACACTTGAGAAACCCGTGAAACTTATCAAGCTGGTCACTAAAGACTGAGGACTGAGGACCTTGAGGATCCAGGAGCAAAATACATATATTTTGAAAAGTCTGGGAAGAATGCGTTATCATAACAAGCAACAAGGTACAAGTCAGTGTTGATTTAGACAAGATACCCAGCTAAACAAGATTAAATGCTAGCTGATACCTAGGCCACATATAGCAACGTGAAGTTTCCACGTGAATGCGGTTTTTCACTGATGAATGGCCTATAGCCTTCACGTTCAAACGATCTTCTGTAATTAATATGTGCGTATAACTTTCATCAAGTGCAGCCTTCATCATTTCCACTAGTGAATATTAGGGCATTGAAACTACTCACGTGACTATACACAGGTCTGCCAAGCTATCGGGCAAAAATTTCTCATGGAATGTTTTTTTTTTCGTGAACCCATGAAGTTTTTCAACACTGGTGAAAATTCTAATTACACACTATTTTAACACAAAATTCTTTGTTCACCGTCAAAGTAAATTTTGGTTACTAACTTCATCTAGCAAAAAGTGAGTTATCATTATGATAGCAGACGTTACTTGGAACAACTGCTCTGTTATTTTAAAGGAACAAATCTCTAACAATAACATTAGTGGGTGCTTATAAATATTTGGAAGAATTACAACGTAAAAAACAATCTGATATCAACAGATTCTTGTTCAGAGTCAGAGTTTGGGAATACCGTCAAAAGAACGTTATTCACCGTGCTTCAAGACCATCTCGTCCAGACAAGGCTAGACGTTTAGGTTACAAGGCTAAACAAGGTTTCGCTATCTTCCGTGTCAGAGTTCGTCGTGGTAACAGAAAGAGACCAGTTCCAAAAGGTGCTACTTACGGTAAACCAACCAACCAAGGTGTTTCTCAATTGAAATACCAAAAATCATTACGTACCACTGCTGAAGAACGTGTTGGTCGTCGTGCTGCTAACTTGAGAGTTTTGAACTCATACTGGGTTAACCAAGATTCTACTTACAAGTACTACGAAGTTATCTTAGTTGATCCTCAACACAAAGCTATCCGTCGTGATGCTAGATACAACTGGATCGCTAAACCAGTTCACAAACACCGTGAATCTCGTGGTCTTACTGCTTCTGGTAAGAAATCTCGTGGTCTTAACAAAGGTCACAGATACAACAACACCAAAGCTGGTCGTCGTCACACCTGGAAAAGACAAAACACCTTGTCTTTATGGCGTTACCGTTCATAAGCAAGATCAAATTATTAATGTTGTTAATAAGACCATGGAATATTTAAATGGATTGTTTATGAAATTTGGAAATTTTTACAGCATCATGAATTAAATCGAAAGGAAGAAACATTGCATAGTCTAGCTAATAATATGATCTTGTTTATAAAAATCAGAAACTTGTAGCATAACCCGATTATCTCTTTAATGTCTAGTTAGACTATATGCTCTATATATCGAGCAAAATTGAATTATATTATTCAATAGAATTTCAATTGCGCGGGCCGCGGCGGCGGCGCCAACACGCGAAAACTACCCGCCGACTTCGGACGTAAAATTATTGACTTCTGCTTTGCAGAGAAATTGATTTTTTGATTGCAAGTGGAATCAACATACTGGATTGCATGTGTAATATAAAAACTTCGGTCAAAGTCAATCAAGTAACAATTTTATTTCGAGCAATTAATTCAATTAAGCTGTCTTGATATCTGTTCAATCCAATTGATTTTTTTGATACTGGTTTTCTGGTTTATTTGAAAATGGCTGCTTACACTAAAACCGCAATCTTATCTGTTTACGATAAAACTGGATTATTAGATCTAGCCAAAGGTTTAGTTCAAAACAATGTCCGTATCTTAGCCTCTGGTGGTACTGCAAAATTAGTCCGTGAAGCTGGGTTTCCAGTTGATGATGTTTCAGAAATCACCCATGCTCCAGAAATGTTAGGTGGTAGAGTTAAAACTTTACATCCAGCTGTTCATGGTGGTATTTTGGCCAGAAACTTGGAATCTGATGAACAAGATTTGAAAAATCAACAAATTGAAAAAGTTGACTTTGTTGTCTGTAATTTATATCCATTTAAAGAAACAATTTCTAAGATTAGTGTCACAATCGAAGAAGCTGTTGAAGAAATTGATATCGGTGGTGTTACATTATTAAGAGCCGCCGCTAAAAATCATTCAAGAGTCACAATTTTATCTGATCCAAATGATTACTCTGCATTTTTGGAAGAATTAAAAGATGGTGAAGTCACTGAATCTTTAAGAAATAAATTGGCTTTGAAGGCTTTTGAACACACTGCCGAATATGATGCCACAATCTCTGATTTCTTTAGAAAGCAATACTCTGAAGGTACTTCTCAATTACCTTTGCGTTACGGTGCAAACCCACATCAAAGACCAGCTCAAGCCTACGTTCCAAAAGGTGAATTACCATTTAAAGTTTTAAGTGGGTCCCCAGGTTACATCAACTTATTAGATGCATTAAACTCATGGCCATTAGTCAAAGAGTTATCAGCTTCATTGAACTTGCCAGCTGCTGCTTCTTTCAAGCATGTTTCACCAGCGGGTGTTGCTGTTGGTTTACCATTATCAGATGTTGAAAAGGAAATTTATTTCGTCAAAGATATCGAAAACCTATCGCCATTAGCCAACGCTTACGCTAGAGCCAGAGGTGCCGATAGAATGTCTTCGTTTGGTGATTGGATCGCTTTATCAAACATTGTTGATTTACCAACAGCTCAAATCATCTCCAAAGAAGTTTCTGATGGTGTCATCGCTCCAGGTTATGCCCCTGAAGCTCTTGAATTATTGAAAAAGAAGAAAGGTGGTAAATACTGTGTTTTGCAAATCGACCCTAACTTTACTCCAGAATTGTTGGAATCAAGACAAGTCTATGGTATCACTTTACAACAAAAAAGAAATGATGCTATCATCAACAAATCTACATTCAAAGAAATTGTATCCAAAAACAAAGATCTACCAGAACAAGCTGTTATTGATTTAACTGTTGCTACCATCTCATTGAAATATACACAATCAAACTCTGTTTGTTACGCTAAAAACGGTATGGTGATCGGATTGGGTGCTGGTCAACAATCAAGAATTCACTGTACTAGATTAGCTGGTGACAAAGCCGATAACTGGTGGTTTAGACAACACCCAAGAGTTTTAGGTTTCAAATGGGCTAAAGGTGTTAAGAGACCAGAAAAATCCAACGCTATTGATTTATTCGTTACTGGTCAAATTCCAAGTACTGAACCAGAAAAATCAGAATATGAATCTAAATTTGCTGAACTTCCAGAACCTTTGACTGAGCAAGAAAGATCAGAATGGAAATCCAAACTAGATAATGTGGCTTTATCTTCAGATGCCTTCTTCCCATTCCCAGATAATGTTTACAGAGCTGTTAGATCAGGTGTCAAATACATTGCAGCTCCATCTGGTTCAGTTCAAGATTCAGCTGTTTTCGCCGCTGCTGATTCATTTGATTTAGTTTACCTAGAGAACCAAATACGTTTATTCCATCATTGAGTTCTTTAATAGTTAAAACAGATTGTTTACTTCATTAATATCATATAATTATATAAATTGATCATTTGTAGGTTTGATGATGATAATTACGAAAGTTCAAAGATATTATTCATGTATTTGAACTCATTGTTAAAGAATAAGCTAATTGAAGCTTTGAAGATGTTTGCAACATGGTTTTACCCAAGTGATCAATGGCCAAATGACCTACACAGCGTCCAGGAATATGTTGCTGTGGGACTTATTGGCCGAACTCAATTACTTCAAACCTGATGGAAATCCATAAGAATTCAAAACCTATCCCACTCATTATACAATCCGTCGACGGGGCTGCCCTGTTTCACCATCACAAAGGATGACTTCCATCAAAATATCAAGACACAATCGCTCAACCTCCGAAGAAGGACCAACTGATCAATTGATATCATAGTTGACGGAATAGAAACTTGCCTCACTAGCGCCGAACTGAAGCAAAACGTTGAACTACAACAGCGCACAGATAACAGCAACAGAATTGCCATTTAATCATAGTTTTGTTGAGTCGTTTTGCAACACAGATTGATGATGTTTTAAAATACATGAGATAATCTGGTACAAAGTTGAAAATTTTCACATATAAATACTCGATCCAAGTCGGATCTCAACTGCGTAATCCGGGAAATAACTGGTATTGGCACTACTTCACCAAAATTTTAAGCGTATAGATCTCTTAGGGCTCAATCAGTGTTAACAATGTCGTATGTTATACGAGATTATTTTTCTATCGAAGGTGATATGGAATAGGTCAAATGACAAAGCATTTTTTAAACCCCAGTCAGAAGAAGAAGCAGAGTCCAGCCGAGACCGAAGGTCAAACCAGTGATGAACTAACTTCCATCCCAGCATCAACAAATCATGCTCTTCCCCCAAATGATGTACTTAAGCTCTTCGAAAACTGTTTCCGATTTCTATTAGACTCACCTAGCTTGGAAGGCTTCATTCAAAGTGTAAAAGCTGACTTGTATAACAGGGATTATATGGCTGCATTTGGTGATGAGAACAAACGTATGGCATACAGCACAAGATGGACTCCATCAAGAGCCTTATGTTACTCGTCTTTGTTCAGTTCACTGAAAGAAGTTAGACGTACGATAACTAGGCAAGACGCTAAAGTTCTTTGTGTTGGAGGTGGTGCTGGCGGTGAACTGATTGGTTTATGTTCTGTTTTTGCTCAATCGAGAGATTTCTTAGACGCTGAAACTACGAAAACTAAAATGAATATTAAATTGATTGACATTGCTGACTGGACAACTACAGTTACACAACTAACTTCAAAAGTCAAGAAAGAATGGCTGTATAATGAACCAGATTCTTTAGATGTTGATTTCATCAAAGAAGATGTTCTAAGTATATCACCAGAGACTTTATCATTAGACTCATTAAGTTTGATAACTTTACTGTTCACAACAAATGAACTTTTCACAGAGGATAAGGCAAAATCTATAAGGTTTTTTCAGGCATTGAACAAACATTGTAATTCAGGTGCTCTGCTTTTGATAACCGAAAGTGCTGGTAGTTATAGTCATATAACCGTTGGCACTAAGAAGTTTCCAATACAGTTTTTGATAGACACCATACTATTGGGGAAAGATAATCAAGGTGAATGGGAAGTAGTGAGCAAAAGTGATAGTTGTTGGTATAGATGCGGTAGTGATTTTGACTATCCAATGAAACTTGAAAATATGAGAGTCTTCTTTAGACTTTATAGAAAGAAGTGAATATAACTACAATTGTTCATTATGAAACTGTATCTATTTTACATTAAAACACCCATAACGAAAACCCTAAAGACAAGTAACTAAATGATTATTAGTTTATAATAAGCATCAATTACTGAAATGATATAATTATATACTTTAATGAGAGAATGAAACTAACGTGTAATTTATTCTTCATCTTCTTCATCAGCAGCAACTGAGTAGAAGGTTAATTTGTAAGTACCTTGTTTAACGGAAACGAATCTGATCCAGTCTCTGATTTGGTTTTTCTTCAAATATTTCTTTGTTAAATATTTCAAGTATTTACCAGAGAATTTGGTGTTTGAAACAACAGTGATGGTGGTACCGTTTTCTTCAACAACGATATCGTTACCTAAGTTACCAACAATACCTTCAACTTTGATGTGGTCGTTTAAGTATTTGGTGTAAGATGATGGGTCAAAGACACCATTTTCAGTTGGGGCTGAAACATCAACGGTGTACTTGTTAGCAGCTTTAGCTTTCTTGTTGGTCTAAATTAAGTGTTAGTTAGCCTACTGCTATTATACCAAAAGGATATAAAATTCAGCAAAGCAAAAATTGGACCTCCAGAAGAAGTACTGGCGAAGTGATTCCTTGAAACACACCACCAACTCAAATGAGCCTTCCACTTTCCTTCAATACCGACTCTGCTCAAGTGAGAACTGTATAAATATTTTCCACACATACAATTGGAGCCATCTTTGATAATATGTTCTGGTTGATTGATCAAACAAGTGTATGGAAGTTTTGAAATAAATTTTGACTTACTTTTATTTCTCACATACCAGATTTTTCACTGTGCAAAAAGAATGTGACTGTTGCGAAAATTTCAGTCTAGAACATGGTGTATGGATGTCTAAGGGCTTCGTCAGCAGATTACATCATCAGAAAAATAATTAAGCACGTGATGAATGATTAGCTAAGCACAGAAGCTGTCATTTTGAATCGTGTCTCTTCTTCAAGTTCTGTTTTGATTGATAGTGAGATGCTCTAACATTCTGGGATTTCTCTGACAGGCCTTGGGGATCCACCGGTGCCAAAACTACTGTCTTGAGTTTTTTTTGCTTTATTGGTGTTTCTACTACGTATTTCTCTACTGTTGCTGGCCGATAGACTTTTAGAGGGATATATCACTTTCATCAAGAGGCGACATACAACTGGCTCTTGTCTCAGTGCCTAAGATTAACAGTTATTCTTCATGGCTCCCACAGGCAGGAAAGATAATGCTGAAGGCTCCAACTATTTCCACAGCAATTCATCACTAGCCATACCACAGAGCACATACTCTACTGATTCGCTCCCAGATAGCTCATATTTTACCAATAAGTCGAATCATAGTGATAGCGCTCCTTCCTTAATACCCAAAGAACACAGAGATACCGGGATAAGTGTGCTTGATGTTACTCCAGTCGAACGAAGAAGTGATTCAATAGCTGATTATGTGGAGTTTGATCTTGGACACGAAGATCATAAGACAGGTGTCTTCTCCAGTGATCGTTTAACCATCGATAAAAAAGATAGCTTTAAAGCAAAGCTTGTCAGAGCTGGAAAAGATGAAGCAGAAGATAAAGCTCTCCAGTTATTCAAAGAGGAATCGAATCCATCTACTTATAAAGCCCCGAAAGTTGAGACAGGCTTGAAAGCTTCTGATATCAATAAAGAAAACCATTTAGAACTGTTGAATGGCAATGGAACAGAGCATGCTTCAACATCAATAATCCACGAAAATGATAACGAAAATGACAACAAAAAATATGATTATGATGAAAATGATGATGACGACCAATGGGATGAGATGGAGACGGCTGCAGATGAGGTAATGTTCGACAGTGATAAATTAAATGCCCAAACCAACAATGAGAGCTCAAAGTATAAGAATACTATAGGTGCAGCTTCGGGCTACACTAGGATCGCTGCGGAAGAGCAAGCCGAACTATATAAAGAAGCTGATAAGAAGACAGATTTCTTATTCAAGGCTGGTAAACTTGCAGATACCGATAATTCGACCAAGTTTTATGAAGGTTGGGAAAGTGAAGAAGAAGATGAAGAAGAAGACGATGTTTTTGAGAATGATAACATTCATCAGCATAATCAAACTCCAGTGGGTCAACTACAAGCTACCAAGAAGCTTTTTAAAGAAGATCAAAAATTTGCGTACGCAGGTCTAGCAAAACTTGTTATGAATGAAATGGCCACCGATTTAGCTAAACAATGCATTAGTTCAAAATCAAGATCCGGCAGGTCTAAATGGGTGAAAAGGATGAACCTTGCACAGGCGAGCTTGGGTCAGTGGCAACTCAAAATGTGTGACAGATTATATAGTCATCTTGAATTATCACCAGAAGAATCCAAGATGGTAGAAATGCTAAGCTCACATGGTATAGCACCAGAGGATTTGGCTCGATCATTAAAAGTACGCAGTATTGTCGATAATCCAGCATACGATGCCGATGCTAAAAAAAGGGGCAATAAAGAAGACAATGGAGTTCTAGCTCCTGAAGATATAGCTCACGATTCAAAAATTGAAATTGATGTCGCCTGGACGGTGTTGTGTGATTTGTTTTTGGTGCTTTTGGCTGATTCAGTTTATGATTCAAGGTCTAGAACTCTTTTATTGAAATTTGGTGAACTTATAGGAATAAAAGATTTGGATATTTTTCAATTTGAAAGAAGAATCACTGCGTCTTTACAAATGGAAGATCCAACAGAGCAAATATGGGATGAAACGGAGCACCTTCAAAGTAGAAAGAAAAAATCCAAAAAGAAGAGGTTGATGTATGTCGGTATGGCTACTATTGGGGGTTCATTAGTTCTAGGTCTCAGCGCCGGTCTTCTTGCTCCTGTTATCGGTGCTGGTATTGCAGCAGGACTAACAACAGTTGGTATTGGTGGTGCATCTGGGTTCCTAACAGGTGTAGGTGGTACTGCACTTGTTACTGTGTCAGGTACAGCAATAGGGGCAAAAATAGGGCGAAAAGGTATGATGAGGAGAGTTGGAGATGTGAAGACATTTGAGTTTATTCCTCTTCATAACAACAGAAGGGTGAACTTGATTATTACCGTTTCAGGCTGGATGAATAGTAAGAATGATGATATACGATTACCATTTTCCACAGTGGATCCTGTAATGGGGGATCTTTATTCACTTTTATGGGAACCTGAGTTATTGCAATCAACAGGGCAAACCATTAGTATTCTCGCAACTGAGGCAATTACTACATCTGTACAACAGGTTCTTGGTGCGACAATATTGATGGCACTAATGAGTGCGGTGCAAATACCTATGGCATTATCAAAATTAGGATATTTACTAGATAATCCCTGGAATGTTTCGTTAGACAGAGCATGGAAGGCTGGTCTTGTTTTGGCTGATACTTTAATATCTAGAAATTTGGGAGTTCGTCCAATTACATTGGTGGGGTTCTCCTTAGGTTCAAGAGTTATTTATTCATGCTTATTAGAGCTCGCCAAAAGAGGTGCATATGGACTTGTTGAGAAGGTTGTTTTGTTTGGCTCTCCATTAGTGGTCTCCAACGATGACCTGGCATTAGCAAGATCTGCTGTTTCAGGCCAATATATCAACGGGTATTCGAGAAAAGACTGGATCCTTGGGTATTTATTCAGAGCTACAAGTGGTGGACTTAGAAGAGTTGCAGGATTATCACCTATTGAAAATGGTATTGGTATTGATAATTATGACTGTACTGAATATGTCCAAGGTCATATGGAATACCGTAAAGCAATGCCACAACTTTTAGCCCAGTTGGACTTTCAAGTATTAGCCGAAGATTTCGTGGAAATTGATGATCCAGATCCCGAACAAACAGAGAGACAAAGGCAATTAGTTTCTGAGTTTGATGAAGCTAGGAAGCAAATGGAGTTAGAGAAGACCAACGGCAAAAAGAAAGGATTATGGAACAAGTGGTTTGGACCTAAAAAGAAAGATTGGTGGAGTGTTTACTCTGAAACTTCTACAAATGAAACTTCTTCAAACGGAGAAGAAACCATCAAGACTGCTGACTTTGAATTTGATGTAGATAAAGTCACTGAAGAAGTTGAGAGAATGAAAGTGAACGAAACTTTAGACAATAATAGTTCAACAGAACCAGACATTACCAAAAAAGAGAGCATAGATTCTATCGATAAGTATGCTGGTCAATCATCAAAAGACATGTCACTCGATGAGCCACAAGAACACAAAAAATCAAATGACGCATCAGATGATGAGTTCGATAATAGAGAGAATATTGTTATGTCATTCACGAATTAACAGTTTGCATAAATAAATAACTATGTATACAGTATACAATTTTGCATTTACAAGGATTAATAAGTTGCATAATATTAAAAATCTATATCACTGTAATTTCTCTGGTTGATGCGTTTATAAAAAGATTTCAGCATTGATTTCAACAGCACTAGCAGCGTAAGGAATTTCAAAATTGCTTAAAACCTTTGGATGTAAAACACCAATGGAACCAACAGCTTTAAATTCTTCACCTTTTCTATGTCTATAGAAAATTTTAGCACCTCTACCTGGAAAATAAGTTTTATTTTCAAGATCTTCTTCAATCCAATAACCCTTTTCATCAGAAGTTTTTGGATCAGATAACCATGGAGATCTTAAAGTTTGCATAATCTTACCTAATAAACCTTGAGCATATTCAAAACCTGAAGTTTTTCCAGCATAAATAGCACCCCAGTTTCTTTGATTATAAGCACGACGCTCTAATGATAAATCTTTGAAAACGACATCACCAGCTTCGAAAACTTTAATTGGTAATGAATGTTTTCTATTTTCACGGATTGTTTTTAAGATACCAGGGATTAATGAAGTTCTAACGACTTGATATTCTTGTGTTTTTGGGTTAGCCAATTGAACAGCTTTTGAATCATCAGTTTGATTTAAGAATCTAAAATTTTCATCATGTGAACAAAGTGTTAATGGTAAGACTTCAGACCAACCGGATTGAGCAGCTGCGTTTCTAATGATATCGGAAACTTTGTTGATCGGTAATGGTGTAGCACCTTTAGTTGTGTTTGATGCAATACGAGTTTTTGGGAGGTTATTATAACCATAAGCAATGGCAGCATCTTCCATAACATCAGCTTGATGTAAAATATCAGGTCTTGTGATTGGAATTTCCACTTCCAAAACATTTGAATCGTTTGATGAGACTTTAGCAACTAATGACATTTTAAGTAATAATTTGGAAATTTCTTCACCAGATAATTCTAAACCTAAACATTTGTTAATGTATGGTATATCGGCATTAATTTTTCTTGGTTCCAAATTTGGTGTAATTCTTGATTGTTTGTTATGTTCTGATATAATTTCAACTGGTTCAATAGTGAATGGTTCTGATGAATAACGTGAGAACATGGCGACTAGTTGATTTACCACAATGTCTAATTTTGTTTTATCAGTAGCGGTCAATTCAATAAAGACATTTTTAGTGTCAAGTGTAATTTTGGAGCGTTCAGAATTGATGATTGGTGGTAATGAGGCAACATTATCATTTTTATCCAAAATGACTGGATATCTATCCGAGTTTTCAATGATATGTAAGAATTTACCCAAATTTTTATCCTTTGCATAAAAGTCTAAGAAGTTATCACCTGTAACAGTTTGCTTTTGATTTAATGGAACAAATGCAATATCCTTTTTATCCAAGGCTTTGAATTTGAAAGGACCTTCTAATTGATCTAAATCATGAGTACCAATGGCGACTAAAGTTCTGTTACGACACAAGTTTGAATGTAATTTATCTTGTAATGAAATAAAAGATTGATAAGATCTTTCGGTGAATGAAACGTTTCTCAAGATGGCACCAGCAGCATAAGGTCTGATTGAAGTTGTAGATTCATCAATGGTTAATGAATATTTTGGAGCTGATGATAATTTATAATTTGGTAATTCTTTTCTGCCTAAAAATTCATTTAAAGATTGTGCAATACCTTCGATACACAACATATCATAACGATTAGCTGGAATATCGATTTTGTATTCAGGACGCTCACCTGGCTGGACATCGTTGGTGGTGTCTTCATCCAATTCAATACCAAAATCAAAGCATAATTCTTCAAAATCTTCAGTAGTGTATTGTTTTCTATAACGTTGTTAGCCTTAAACTCATTCCAAGAACCTCCTTTAATCCCAATTATAAACATACCCTAGAAGCTCAAAAAGATCGGCTTTGTCAACGGTAACGGTAGGCATCTTCGATACAATAACTAGACAAGATCCGGATCACTTGAGGTGACTCTATAGCTGTTAATGTACTTTTTTTTTTTCGACATGATACAGAAAAAAAGTTCACCAAATTTCGCGGGTTTTCGCGCACAGTCAAATGAGGTAGGCACAAATATGCTGGAAAAGAAGCCAAGATAGAGAATATATTGCAAAGGCTGATGAGTGTAATTCATGATGTTATTGACTTGTAAATCTGTCGCTCATCCTGTTGAGCATTTTAAGCTCTCCGTGGAATAGCCTCAGTCCTTCTGGCAAGAAAGGGTAAACCCGGTGGGCGCACGCCGATCAGGGAAAAACACAGCTCAATTCACAATTCAAACACGGTACGATAGCAAAGAGATGTACCTGTCAATTTCTAAGAGCTGATCTGTACAAGACACAAATTCAACATTATGGCTACTAGAACCCCTTCAAGAGCTTATGACTCCATTTTGAAACTGTTGCTGGTTGGTGATTCCGGTGTGGGTAAATCATGTCTTTTGCTAAGATTTGTGGAAGATAAGTTCAATCCAAGTTTCATCACCACTATCGGTATTGATTTCAAGATTAGAACCATAGAAATCGAAGGCAAAAGAATCAAGCTACAGGTCTGGGACACTGCTGGTCAAGAACGTTTCAGAACCATTACTACTGCTTATTATAGAGGTGCCACTGGTATCATTTTGGTTTATGACGTTACTGATGAAAGAACATTTGAGAATGTTAGAAATTGGTTCCAAACGGTTCATCAACATGCCAATGAAGATACACAGTTGATTCTTGTTGGTAACAAGAATGATGAAACAGATTTAAGAGCAGTGACTTTTGAACGTGGTGAAAGTTTAGCTCAAGAATTAGGCATTCCATTTTTGGAAGCCAGTGCTAAAACAAATGATAATGTCGATGCATTATTCTACCAATTGGCAAAGATTATTCAAGAGAAGAACAAGAACAACGAAAACTTAAATGCTGCCAATAACGGTGGGATTAATGTTAACTCATCTAGAAATGAAAGTAAAGGTTGTTGTTAATCATATAATATCATTGAGGTTTAATTTTTGTTTTCCGTCACCATTATTTTTATATTTAGTTAGTTTTGTATACATGGATTTGATTTAAGTTTTTCAATGTCATATGTAGGTATTTTGGCAGGATGTGATACCGCTACAAGTTTATCAACATATCATGTCACGTTTCAAATAAATAGAATAAATAGAATAAATATAATAAATCGATGTAGGAGTGCTATGGGTTAGACCTTCTTACCGAAGTATACCCATTGATCTTCCAATGGTTTCTCCTCCAATTCTTCCCAGACTTTCCACTCGGCTAGCTTTTGAGCTAGATTAAATTCATCATTAGCCTGGATCAACAATTCCTCAATCAACCCATTACCAATATCCGCCTCAATTTTGGAAACATCTTCATTATTTTCCGCAATTTCTAATCTCTTTTGAGTGAAGTTTGTGGTGGCAGTTTTGTAAACAGCATCATCAGGGAATTTATCTTCAAGATAATTTAAAGTGGATCTATAAAGCTCAATCAAGGCCGGTCTAGGGTTCGGGTGTGTAAGGATTCCAGTGAGACCTGTTGGGTTCCCAGTGGCTGATCTGACAAGGATCTGAGTGGAGCGCAATAGCGGTGTGAATCTCATAGTCTTGATGATTATTCGGCTTGTTGATGTTGAAGGTTTTATCTTATCCTTAGTTAGCTGAACCCACTTTTGGTGATCTGGGATCTGCGAAATTCGCGGTATTTCGCGGGCCGTGTGCTTTTACTACATAAAGCCATAAACTGTATGACTCTTACTTCTTATCTTCTTCTACACTTCTCTACAATTGCTGTGGACATGAGCTCGAATATCGAAGAAAGTGCCTACAAGTCCCAAAAGGTGGAGGACGTGGTGAACTATAGCGTGGAGGATAAGAGAGCTGAAGAGCTAAATGGTGCTTTTAACGAAGATGATTATGTCGATGTACCTCCAGATGGGGGATACGGCTGGTTGTGCTGTGCCTGTATTACAGCAATGAATTTTTCAACTTGGGGTGTTAACGCTGGGTTTGGTATCTTTTTATCATTTTACTTGAATAACGATATATTCCCTGGTGCTACTGCTACTGATTATGCCCTTATCGGTGGTATTTTGGTCTTTTTGACATTGGCCTTGATCCCATATAGCGCTGTGCTTCTATTAAAATTTGGATATAAAGTCACCGCCAGTATAGGTATAATCTTTCAACTGGCTGGGTTTCTCGGTGCAAGTTTCTCCACCACAATAGCTGAATTATACACTACTCAAGGTGTCCTTGTTGGTATTTCATATGGTATAATATTCGGTGCCAATTCCGTGGTGCTGCCATCTTGGTTTTTGAGAAAAAGAGCGTTGGCTAATGGGATATCACATTTTGGTATTGGTTCTGGGGGTGTTGTTTTCAGTTTAATCATAAATAGGCTGATAAACGATACCGGTGATCAGAAATGGGCACTAAGAGTCATTGCTATAATATCTTTTGTCATTTGTACAGTGACAATGTTTCTTGTGAAAATAAGAGTGCCTAAAAACAGTCAATTTGTGAATTCAGACAACCAGACAATAAAGAAGATCCTGAAAAGTATATTTAATTATAAAATATGGAAATCAGTACCTTTACAATTGGTAACATTATGGTCGGGTGTATGTACAATGAGTTATTGCATTTTACTTTACAGTCTGTCCAATTTTGCCACAAGTATGGGATATTCACAACATCAAGCAATGATTGTCACAGTGTCACTTAATGCTACACAGGCTGTTGGTAGACCTCTAATTGGATACCTGAGTGAGATAATTGGAAGAGTTAATTTCAGTTTTCTCGCAACAGCTTATACATGTATCCTTACGTTGGTTTTCTGGATAAATGTTAAAACTTATGCAAGTTTACTGGCCTTTACTTTAATGACTGGACTTTTCGTTGGTATTGGGTCGGTTAATGTTGTGCCTTTAGTTGCTGATGTTGTTGGGTATAACTCATTTGCTAGTGGATTGGGATTCGCTAATACAGTAAATGCCACAACGGCTTTAATTTCTGAGGTGATTGGGTTAGCTTTACGTGATTATACATTGGTTGATAGAAATCCTTATTTTCATTGTCAAATCTTTGTTGGTGTTGCTTATCTCTTTGCAGCTTTAGCGTTGATACCTTATAGGGAATGGAAGGTTAAGAGAATGTTACATCAATTGAAAGATTCCAAAAACTTATCTGAGGAAGAACGTCACAGATTTATTGCCCTTCATGATGGAAAGGGTATCTCAGGCTTTTTCAAAAGAGCATTTCATATCGTAAAACTTTGAAAAAAAACAGATTAAAATTAAACTTGATATTCATTGCAAACTATTAAATAATTAATCAATATTCATTACCCCGAAGACGATGCCAATTCTCCTTCGTAATATTGTGCTTCAGGCTTCGAGGAGATAGAAATGCGCCCGGCTGCATCGTATGGCTCCAAGTCATATGGTGTATCCAAATAACGATATTCTTTTGTATCGACAAATCCCATGAATACTCTATTTTTTTCCACAAACACTTTATCAATAGCTTCCAAGGAAAGTTTTTGAGTTTCTGGATAAAACAAGTAAAACATGATTGAAAAACACAAGTTACTGACAAAGAAAATCAAATATGAACCCCATTTTATCTCACGGATAATAACAGGTGTAATTTCCACTATAACAAAATTCCATAACCAATTTGCAGATATACCAATAGCTGTACCTTTAGATCTAGCATGTAATGGAAGTAATTCTGGCACTAAAACCCAAGGAATACAATTTGATGAAGCACCAAAGATTAGTTGATATAAGAAGAAAAACCCCACAGCAGCAGCACCTGTACTGTCAGATATTTTTTCATTATTTTGGAAAATTAACAAAATGGCAATCATCAACATTGAAAATGAACAGTCAGCATGACCCCAAATTAATGGTTTCCTACGCCCTAAAGAATCTGCAAAGAAACTTGGAACTAAACTTCCAATGGTGAAACAAATAACAGCACATCCAGCTAAAATCATTGCTAAATTTCTTTCCAGTCCAACATTGTTGATCAAGACAGAAGAGATATAATAATTAACCAAATTTACACCTGCAACTTGTTGGGCAAACATGGACATGTATGACAAGATGATTCTATGTCGAGTCTTTGCAGTGTCAGCTTTGAATAATTTTTTCCAAGTATATTCTCCTTCATTTCTCTCCATTTCCATTGCCTCTTCAATTTCATTGTATAATCTAATGATTTCTGGATCATTTGGTTCTTTACCAAACACATAACATAAATTTTTCTTTGCCTCCTCTTTTGCACCTTTCATATACAGATATCTAGGTGATTCAGGGACTGTGAATGTAAATATTAATACCACAAGGGAAAAGATAATTTGAGTGGCAATTGGAAGTCTCCAAGCCATTGAACCAGGCACAAATGATAGCCCATATGTTAACCAATAAGCATAAATAAGTCCAATACCAACAAAAAGAGGTTCAGAACATACCAAATTCCCTCTAATTTCTGGTCTTGAAAGTTCTGATTGATACATAGGAACAACTGAACTGTGATTGAAAGTTAGTAGTGTGTAAATTATTCATTCATATTGACACTCACGTATCCAGACCTGTTCCTAGACCTGATATGAATCTTGCAAACATCAAATGAGCAACGCTATATGCACTTGCCTGTAATGCGACACCAACAGTCACCAATATCATAGCAAATATCAACGTAAGACGACGACCCAAGTGATCTCCTATAAAATAATTCAAAATACAACCAAAAAAGCAGCCTAATGTAAAGATTGAAACCATGATACTCAATGTATGACTACTTGGATGACCAAATGTATTTAAAAAATCATCACCTTCGAGTAAATTACCAACAATACCTTGTTCAATACCAAACAGAATGCTTCCCAAATTAGGTTAGTAAAGGAATCAAAACATCTAGAGTCGACTTACAAACTGACTTCACACACACCTGTGATTGCCCAGCTGACATTTCTTCCCGACTTCCAGAGCCCACGACCGCTTCCTATCTTATTATAAAGGTCAAACATGTTTGATTGTAATGTATTTTGACATCTTCAATTTTTGAGTGATGAAATGCTGATCGACTTTTATATATATATAGCATTGACACATATAGCCTAAGACACCCTTTTACCCCAGAGCCAAGTACACAGCAACGTCATCGAATGACTCCCAGAGCTCTCAGTTTGATGTCGCCTAGTTTCCTAAAAGCTGGAGCGTCGCTTATTGTCTTTTTTGCGGCTAATTTTCGAGTGAAAACAATGTTCTCAAAATAGCCGATCAATTACAAGTTGAACATGACTTAACACTGAAAGTAATCTACGCGTATCACGGCCATCCCACACTTATCAAAATGCTCTTGGAAATTGTGTGGCGATCTGTCTGAGCCATATTCTATCTATGTTTACAGGTTTTTTTTGAACCACTGGCCAGACTTGTGCTACATTGCCAAAACCAGCGAGGGCGAGCTTATAGGTGTTGTGATATCCAAACTG